>OVBJ01003260.1:0-13004 GCA_900406535.1 Noccaea bulbosa
ATAAATCAAAATAAAATTCTTTTTTATCACTGGATATTTGAGCTTCACTTTTGAGATATAGGGGCATGAGAGATGAATTCCCAAGTGAGTGGTGTATAACAAAAAGAGACAATTCTTTTCAAATTACAAACACTGAAATAGCAACGACTACAAAACAAAGACCTTTCATTTTCAGCTTCTTCTTCTTCTTCGCNGAGAAAAAAAAAACAATTCGTGTGTCCATTGATCCGTCGAATCACACTACTGATCGCCACGACGTTGTTTCTCGATCATGTCCTTTTGCTTCTCCGCGAGCTTATCTAAAGCAGAAGAAACGGCGTCGCTTCCACCGATGAGCAGCCGAGTGATAACCTCCGGATCCGTCTCCAATCGCGCCGCCTCGAACTCTTTCCTAGCGGTCTCTCTAAGCACGTCTCTCCAAATGATCCCCCTTGAATCGGTCCACATGAAGAACCGAGTCGCGCGGAATATGTCTCTGTACAAACTCAGCGCCTCCCGGCGCGTGCTCGTCAGACGCCGCCTGTTCAGATACTCTGCCTCGTCGTCGTCGACGATTACTGGTTTCTCTTTCTTCGCTAGATGTCTATCGAAAAGCTCCTCCATGATGTCTGGACCTTCGTGAATGAACCGTATCGCCGATAGAACGTCGATCCGAGTCATCAGATCTAGACGACCTGGCAGATTCCGCCATTTCTGAAGCTTCGCAGCCATCATCATCTCTCACAAGGCCCTTTAACAACAACAAAAAAAAATCATCATCTCTCACATGAGTGAAGTCGTCTCCTCCGAGTTACAACAACATTTCCGATAGCAACCTGGGCTCGAAAGGCTAAAACTTAATAAAGCTTAACAAGGGCTATATAGGCCCATTTATAGCCCATTTAAATTATTACCGGTTTTTACATCATCATCAAACTTTTTGGATAAAATCATATTATAATCGAATCTATCTGTCTATATCTATAATAATACTATTAATTGAAAAGTACAATTTAATAATGTTTGGATACAAGAAAAATTGTGTGGATACAAGAATAAGAGATAAAACTGTTTGGATACAAGAATAATAACTTAAAACAAACCGATAGTTCAGTCAAACCAAAAATTAAATCTGTTAATTGATCGGGTCGAAAGAAAAATTGGAAATATATCTGAAAGCCCAAAAAAAATCCAAAAAGCCTAGTTTAAACACATATGATTATGATTATGATGAACTGTTCTATAAATTAAAATAAAAAATATATAGAAAAGTAAATGGTAAATGTTGGCATGTGTATGTGTCCCTTATCTAAAATTGTTTACATTTTGATTTCTGATATGCATAAATAACTTATAGTTTGATCTTATGAACAAAAGACTAGCAAAACATGTGTTGCCACAGAAACAAAGAGTTTCAATTGATTATTAGATGGTTTCAACTACGGGAATCCAAGTATCCAACCTAGCTAAGGGCATCTCCAGCGGTGAGACTCTCTCAATCGTATCGCACATATTATAAATCAATATTTTAATGTAAATTTTATTAAAGAATTAAATTTTAAATCAAATACAAAGTTAAACCAATCAAAACATACCAAATGGAGGGAAGTCTCTCAACTTTTTGTGTTGAGTCTCGCAACCAAGAACTTTTTCTCTCTCTCCCTCATCGTATATTGTCTCTCTCTCCTCTTTTTTATTATTTCTCAATTATTTAATTGTTGTGAGACTCTCAAGGTATCACCGCTGAGGCTGCTCTAACCAACTTATAGAAAAAAAAAATAACAATATTAAATAGGTAGCTTAGAGAAAAAGAGAAAAATAGGTGGGTTTTGAATAGTAGCATTTTTTTGTCATAATATTGACCGACGATGTACACCTGTGCACTTTCTCAATGGTTTGTTTGTCACATTTTCAGCATAATTATTAACGGACTACTAGTTGTTCGTCCATGACAGACTAATATTCTTGGATTTTATATTTTTTGGACCAAGGACTAATATTCTTCGATTAATCGCATGAAAAATTAAACCATATGATATTAACGAATTCCGACCGGGGTTATACAGACACGACTATTAGAACATGTCAACGTCCAATTTCAACTCGATTTTTATTTGATTTAAATTTAAAAATATGACTTGGTAATGAAATCTATGCAAAACTGAAGATGATTTGCTGATTGGAATACTTTTTGCATAGAATTTTCTGTTTTATTTCGGTTGTTACGATTACATGACTTAAGTTGCCAAATTCACAGGAAAAAAAAAAAAAAAACGCATTCAAAACTTGAATTCCGTGGGACTTTTGTTAACACTAGCCCCAACTACTTCAATGAATTGTTGATGAGTTCTAAGTTCTAACATCAACCATACCATTTGCCTTTCTTTTTTTGCATGTAGGTCCCAACTAATCACCACCAAAACATACCATTTGTTTTGATTTTTTGATGATCAAGTCAAATTAGTAATTAAAAAAATATTCGGCGTCAAAAAGAGGAAACTTGCAAAAAACAACATGCCTTAAACATTTTGATTTTTGGGAAGTCGGCCGTATAAACACACAAAGGTCTTCTTTTAGCTTTAGCTCACATTTGACCATTTGACGGAAACAATCAAGAATCTGTTATATACAATCAAGAATCTGTTATATACTTTAATACTTCCCGCTGAATTTCACAACTGATTTATTCTTTATTGAATCACGCTATTTTCCAAATATTCTACTTTTAACCCCATACATTTCACATATATCACTTTAACCCACAAAGATAGAGACATATTTGGAAGCCTTCCTTCTACGGCACTAATGTAACAGTTTACATTTCAACTCATATTTCTTAATCGGAACACCATTACAAAAACAGAGAAAAATTGTAAATTTCTATGAACAAGATAAATATGAAAAAATACAGAAACATTAAAAAATATTCGTTCCAAAACTTGCACAAATTGGCATTCTTTTGCTACATCTATCATACAAAAAACCACCTGCAAAAAACCTGATTCCGTGGAAGCTTACTAGAGAGAGACACAAAGGACATACCGATGAGCTGATGAAATAAAAAATCAAGTTACAATGATCTGATCTCAGTGTAAAGCACGAGTCTTTGCGTGTTGCAACACTTCTTTGAGCACCGAAGCTATTCGATGCGACATATGATGTTCCAAAAACATCTCCTTTACTCTCTCATACCCATTTCTCCCCATTGTTAGTATTGGAGATATCTTGGTGAGCAAGACGAAGCAAGTATTGTGGGCCATCAAAACCCGTTTATAAAGTAAAGCCCGTGAAACCCAACCGAAGAATATTCCATAGATTTTCTATTATGATAAGAATTAGGAAGATTTACATTATTTGGGTTATCAATAATGTCAATGTTAAACCATATATATGGGGTTTATTTGTGTATCAAACACAGCTCAATAATATATTTCCCTTCTATAATATTTGTCAGTTAGCCTTACCTCAACTTCCATAGCCAATTTCACTATGTTCTTGGCGAGAGGCGTCACGCCTTCGTTACATGTTCCTTTGCCTTTATGAGTTCACACGCAGTCAAAGTCTCTGAAAATTCCAATAAATAAAAGCAATCACGAAAATAAATAGACTTTGATTGACCCAAGCTTTTCCCTTTTCTTTATCAAATTTTGTACATTGACATTCAATGAGGTTACTTAAAACTCTCATGAATTTTCTGAAGAAACACATTTTTTACTCCAATACGTTTTTCCCTTTTCTTTTGCCAACTTTTAACTCCAATCTTTGAATTGTGGAATTTATACTACTTCTGTTAATAAATAACGAAATGATTGAAGCATACATTTACATCATTTTGTATAAATATACAAATTAATTAAAACTGTAAGAAATGTGAAGATTATTATTCCAAAAATCCTAATGGGAATCGTCATTGGCTCCATTAACAATTCTCAGTTTTTTGCAACATTTACATCATTTTGTATAAATATACAAATTAATTAGTACTGACGAAGATTCTCCGATCAAAGCCACCGACTTTGGACTCTCTGTTTTTATCGAAGAAGGTAAATAAATAGCTAAAAAATCAATCATATTTTTAATTATTAAAATTCCATTTGTTTTTTTTTTCTTTTCTTGGATTAGTAGGATTTTTTCCAACCAGATTTTTCTTTTTGTTTTCTACAGAGACTAGTTAGTGACTTGGCGTGTTTAGGACATAAACTATAATGTTTAAAGTTGTGGTAGAATCAAGAAAAAAAAAAATAACGACATTATATCTATCCTTTGTGGGATCAACCTAGTGTAACATCAAGTCAACCTCGAAAAAGACTTGCGTTGACCCAAGTCAACAGATATTTCCCACTAGAAAGATTGATCCAAAAAGAAAAAACCAGAAAATATAACATGATCACAAATCATCTAATGTGCACGAGCCTGAGATCATTGTTTTGATCATTTATTAATTGAGAGAGAGAGGGAGAGAGAGAGCAAATGCAAAGATGTCTCTCATCAGAGTGGGGTTGAGCTGTCAACACCCCTGTTTCCAGCTATCCCCCCCTTGGCGCGCATTATCATGTTGCTCCTTTTCTTCTTGAGGTCCCTCTCCCTTTTGACCATCCTTTCGTTCTTCATCTTCTCGTGCGCGAGGCTGCGGGGCTCCTCTTCGTCAGAGGAAGAGTCATCCTTAGCAACGGCCGGAGCAGCCTGCGTTAACAGAAAACAAATACAAATGAGAAGGATACGAGATATCCATCCTAGTCACTATGGGCGTATTTGCCCCATTGACACGTCTGAAGGAATCAATGTTGGACTTATCTCAGGGTTTGTGTTTTAGAGATCTATAGGGAATATGGAAATTAGACGACATACCTCGGGTTTGGGCTTGGCGTTCGGAGCAGCAACGGAGGGCTTGGCGTTCGCATCGGAGGTCAACATCACCTGAATTAACAACAACAAACAGAAAATCAAACCAGTTTCATATGAAATGCTAAGTACATGGGGTTTCCCCGCGAGAGTTCGAATCTCTCAGGCGACGATATTTTTTTACTATTTATTTGACCGTCGTATTTGGTCAAAAAAAATGAGCACTAGTCATAATCTAGTGCTCAGTACAGCCGTAACTTTCTATGCATCTGCCTTCACAACTAGTAGCAAAGCACCGCATAAACTCCATTTGCACGCGATCAAAGAGAATATATGTAATTAGAACTAATATAGAATGAAGAATGCTTATGTAACGCCTCAAACGGGTAAAGCTCAATTTTAAATTTGTTGCGAAATATACTTTTGGGGAACTTTCTGGTAAGTTATATTTACGAAACGACCATATTATGAGAGCGACGAATTTATCGACATTAACACTATAATAAAGTTTACTCATATGTTAAAATTAAAATTCGCTGAATGAGAAATATTTATCTCAAAAAAATTGAACAAAGAAAAGCAAGAGTTTCAGTAAGATTAGGATGAAAAACAAAAAAAATAGGAGTGAATTTTTTTCACATCAAAAGTTTTGAAAAAAATATCACTACAAGTATAGAAATCTTTACAAGGCAACAACATACGCGCTTCAAGCCAGGTCGGATTCAGATTCGAGTTCTAATTTGGGTTTGGATTTAAGTAAACGATCGGAAGGCCCGATAGCCCATACTTAATGCATCCGGTTTGTGTTTATATCTTTATATCAATAAAAAATGTTAATACGGAGAGTTCCTCATTAATTAGACGACATACCTCGGGTTTGGGCTTGGCGTTCGGAGCAGCAACGGAGGGCTTGGCGTTCGCATCGGAGGTCAACATCACCTGAACAACAAACAGAAAATCAAACCAGTTTCATATGAATCGCGGGAGGGTTTGTGTTTTAGAGATCTATAGGGAATATGGAAATTAGACGACATACCTCGGGCTTGGGCTTGGCGTTCGCATCGGAGGTCGACATCGCTCGGAGAACTGCTAAAAGAAGACCGATTTTGAATGACAATGACACTAAACAATATCGCAAAACCCTAAGAGATCATCGCTGATCGTTAAAAGCAAGTCGGTTTATAAAGACGCGTAGCCGACTTATATTGTTGGCCTATTTACGGCCCATTATGTTACATGTCCACTTATATTGTATTTCAAGTCGGGTCGGGTCGGGTGGTTTTGACTGATTTATTAATTTCAGTAAAATTAAAATAACAAAACTGGTACTTCGAACCCGTGACCCCGAAGTCATTAGTAAAGAGAAACATGCCACTAGACTACACATATATTGTTGTACACATTTGCATTTCAAAAATATATAACGGAATTACATTTTTAACAACCATAACTCAAATTTATATCTAACCATTAACCCCATAACTCAAATTTATATCTAACCATTAACCCTAATTAATTTAATTTCGGATTTATTATTCTGATAGTAATCAAAATTATAAATACAAACTAATAAATAATGTAATAATTTTAATATAAAAGTATGTCTTCATTTCGAACTCCGAGAGATTCTCGGAAGTCCTCACGGATGGCAACACTATCTTTAGCTACTTCCATCAATTCCTTGCTATTTCCTAAGTGAATCAAAGATTTTGGTTTGGCAGGTACAAGAGTGCATGGCACAGGGTGTTGCCGAGGGAGGAAGGAAACCGGAGGTCCATAGCTTCTTTCTACAACCCGTCGTACAAGGCGGCGATCGGACCAGCTGCGGAGGAAGGAAGTGAGAAGAAGTATCCAAAGTTTGTGTTTGGAGATTACATGGATGTCTATGCAAACCAGAAGTTCATGCCTAAGGAGCCTCGTTTCCTTGCTGTAAAGTCTCTCTAATTGTAATTTATTAAACATTAGGGCTAGCGCGGATTTAATGTTATAAAATTTGACATTTGTTCAAGTGAAATTTAAAAACAATTTGTATAAACTTTTCCTCTTTACAATTAGCCTAAAATTACCAAAGACCAACAAATTTGTGTCCATCTAACTTTTTCAAAGAAGATTTCGTTTGATATATGGGTGAACATGTTTTAACATATGGAAAAAGTATGGTCAAAATATTCTGATTTAGTTAAATCTCTGAAATTTTTTAACCTTGCGATGTTAAAAAGGAAAGAGTGTAAAGAACACCATACCTAAACATAGGATTACATCAGAACTGCTTAATAATATTAGTATTTCTGTGGTCACTAATCAACTCTTCATAATCTAATGTAGATAAGGGCATCATTATCGAGAATGTGGTAATGGGTAAGTTTAAAAACCTCGAATAGAGAAGTTCTTAATCCAATTGTGTAATAAAACCACGTCAAAGTATGATTACCGTTGCTTATAATTGAAACTGGAATATTTAGAAACTAAACGTTGGAATTAAAAAAGAAAGGATAGAAGAGAAACAATGTTGAGGGTTTTACCGTGAGCAATATTTGTAGAAACTTTTTGTTACTGTTTAATCACGTGTTGGGAAGTTATTGTTCACCACTTGTTTTTAAAAAATTTGATACTATTTTATTTTAGTTAAGTTCAATATATCATTTCAACAACTATGCATTTTATCTTTTTTAAAGTAAAAACAATTTTACACTTTGAATAGGAAATGAAACAAGTTATCAACATACAATCATCAACTCAAACACATGGAAACACATGAATTTTACTTTAATTTAATCATGTTCTTGTAGTATTTTTTTCTGTTTCATAAGATGTCTGAATCATTTTCTTTCTAGATATATATCAACTCTTTTTTCTTTTCTGTTACCAAGATCATCGAATTTGAGCATCCTCCCGAGCCAAAATCTGAAGCTTTCTTATGGTTCTATATACCTCAAGCCAAAATCAGACATTTACACTTAAATAAATCAAATGTTTGAGTATTGTATAATTTATAAGAAGATTTTCTGGATGTATCTGAATGTGTTTTGAGTCCAGATACATCCAAAAAATTGCTTATATTTTGGGACAGAAAAAGTATAACATCAAACCAAAATAAATAAATAAATAGTTGATCTATATTTAAAATACGATGATTTGTAAAAACACATTGTGCATGTTATATGCAAACAATTAATTTTATATTGTTTGCATAAAAGAATAAAAGATGTTCATACACTTTCATACCTCTATCTAGCCTAACATTGGCTTTTTCACCATCTAAATCCTAATGTGCTTGAGCTCTATCCTTCCACTCATCCACTGCTCTCCTCTGACACCATCAACAACCTTTGTTTTTTTCTTTCAAACATTGCCATCGTCATTGGAGCCGGGAGAACCTCTGTTTTGTCCTTTCTCAGCAACACCTTCCCTCTGCTTCCCTCCTTGGAGTGAATTTGGTGCTAACCATTTAACACTGGCATGTGGTAATCCCTTCGAAAACCTTATCGGACAACCTAGATATTACAATTGACCTACCGGCATGCTTGATCTCTGGTCAGAGCGAAAAAAAAAACTCCTGTCTATCTAGAGTCTATTTAGTGTTGAAACTGCATCCTAAACCGAGTACACTAACACGTATGGTTGGCCAAATAGACTCGTGAACAACTTCATGACGATCTGCAAGCACGAAAAGCAATATTGAATCATCTGAACTATTGAAAATGGGGAAAAAATCCACATAATAAATTTTGTTCACAAATTATTGACAACCTTTACGTACAACACAAAATCACAATCTTTTTAATAATTTTATTGAAGACTGGAACCAAGCCTCATAATCAAGTAAGATTGTGTGAGTCAATACTACCTTTTATAAAATTCAGATTTTTTTTCGAATTTCAATAGCTATGCCTGGTGAGTCACTACTTATACAAAAAAAGTTGATAATCAAGTACGATTGTGTGAGTCACTACTACCTTTATCAAAGAAGTCTATAGTGAGTTCCAATGGCTTTAATGATTTATTTCCACTTTGACTCTTTCTCATCTCTCAGCTCAACGGTTGCATCATGGTGGCTCTATTCTGAGACAACGTGAAAACAAAACAATGCTTTATATAAGGATGTAAGGGTTTGAGCAGGGAAGATGCACATATAGATGGTCTATAGAGGGATTTCAAATTCAAAAGCAACACTATTGGAATATACAGTTAAAATTTGTGGAATTCCATAATTACTACCTCCATTGGTCTTTTTATGTTGGTTTTACAGTTGCAGCGGCTCTCCGCCTGTCATCCTCTTCCACACATGCATAACCTTGCCATTATCCGCACATCCTAACGCCTTTGTATACGAAAACGAAACATGAAAACACACCAAATTAGCTGAACAAATTACAGAATATAAAATACCATCGTATTGTAAATTGGTAAATCCAGTACATAATTTGAGTTCCAAGAGAAACATTACACGAAGAGCCGACCTTTTTCATAGAGACCAATAAATCTCAGAAAAGCATACCTTCGTGAACGTCTATGGTAAGCTTGCCATGATTTATTGACTGTAAATGAATTTGCAGGAGCAAATGTATTTTACTGATGTTGAAATTAGGAGTGTATATATATATATGTTATCATTAACCTTGACATTGATATCGTAGTAGACTTAAGCAAAACAAAAGGAATGAAATAATAAGGAGAGTATGTTACCTACGCCCACAAACATCTCCGCAAAGCTCAAGAAAGACGTATTATTCTAAGCACTAGCCAATGAATTAAAGTTTTTTGAATTACCTTACTGCTACGTTTGGACGACGGTCGTGCTCTACTCCACCGTCTTATTCCTCTCGCTTCTGCGCTCCTTCCTTCTCTTTTGTGCACTCGATGCATCTCTTCATAGAAATCTGAAAGTATGTGTTTAGTAGACGATTGAAATTCTAAGAGAAAGGCAAAGAGGGAAAAGTTACGCTTGTGAATGAAATTGAGTTGAAACTAAATAAACAATACGAAGGATTCAAGGAAGATGAATAGAGGTTCAGTGAAGGAAAGAATTGGAATCGTTTGAGTTTCGGAAACCGTAAAATACGGAGAAGCCACCAAGAGCTTTGAGTATTTGAGTATTTGAGTATTTCTCTCAAGTTATAAATGCCAGATTAAATAATTGAAAATTTGGGGCTTTGTATTTTGTTTTTGTTCGATGTGATGTATTATGAACCGTTGTTGTTGTGACCACATCTATATATATAAAGTTGAATGTGCTCTCTTCTGGTGCTGCCACCTCAGCAAAGAGAGTCTTTAAAATCATGACACATCATCATGTATTTGTTAATTTCTAAATTATTTAATTAATTTATTTTATTGTTATTATTAAACTTTAATTTTCATAATAACTACTTCATCATACATTAATTTAACAGGTTTATCTAGAATTTGAAAAGACAATTTTTGTAAAAGATAACTTATACATTTATTCATTATTCATCTTAAGAAAACTATTATGAAGAGAGAGAGATAAGAAGGCAGAGTGAGAGGGAGAGGGAGAGATATTATGAATGTATCTTGAAAATATATCATATGGTTATGAAAAAATATCAATATTGTTTATAATGTATCAGTGTAGTTGGAAAGAAAAGAGTATTAATTATGTATTAATAAAAATTTATTAATGTATATAACGCGGATTCCCCACTAGAATATTGATCTTTTGTATCTATTTGACTTATTTTGTTTTCATTTAATATATTTTAATTGTCATAATAATTATCATGTATTAATATATTAGTTTTAACAAAAATTTGATATTTTTTTATAAAACAAAAGTCTTATGTATCGTAAAATTTAACGATTTTATAGTTTTGTCAAATTAAATTGTATAGATAATATTTATATATCGTAAGAGAGCACATTCAAATTTATATATATAGATAATAATTATGAAACGAGACAAGATGAGACATGAAAGAACATAACGGAAAGGAACGAGATCGGATGGAATAGGACGAGAAGGAATGGGACGGGACGGAGCGTGATATGAAGTAATGAGATGGGATGGGAAGGAACGAGATGGAAAGGGAAAGAACGAGATGTAAGGGAAAAGAACGGGACAAAACAAAATGGGATGAAACAGGACATGACGAGAAAGAACGGGATGGAAAGAAATGAGATAGGACGAGACAAGACGGGAAGGAACGGGACAGGACGAGACGGGAAGGAATGGGACAGGACGAGACGGGATGGGACGAGACATAACAAAACGAATGAAAAAGAACAGAACGAGACTTATTCCCACAATTTTAATTTAATTACTATACATATATATGATATTTTTGAAACACAAAATTAATTTACAAAATTTGATATCTTCAAATTTTATTTTAAACAATGTAAAATTCCGCGCGAAGCGCGGATTATCCCTAGTGAATTATAAATTATAAACACCTACAAATAAAAAAAAAAAAAAAACATTTCAAATATTGCTGATTAATCATAGATACTAAGAAACGAAGAAAAGGTTTACAGAAAAATATTCAGAAACTACACTTGCCTCATGGCTCCATGTTTCATCACTGTTCTTGAAAAATCTTATCATATTACAACCTTTTTCTCAAAAAAAAAAAAAATTCTTATCATATTACTCGACAAGGCACTCCCAACATACCCTGTATCCTTAGATGGATCGTGCAAGAATCTAATCTGCAACCACCACAAATAAAATTATATTATAAACGTCACAAATAGTCACATTTATGTGACATGTTTGATGATATTACCTCCAAAGGTAAGAGACCAGTGTCACCAAGTACATTGTAGTGATCATGGATGTTCTTAGTTTTTGAATGAAAGTTTTTTTATAAATTAAAACAGATGAGATTTTGTTGTTGTGACCAATGTTATCAGAAGAATCTGTAACTGTAACTCTGTTCGGGTTATGAAGGAGATCATTCTGTAACTGTAACTCTGTTCGCGTAACTCAATCATCTTCATCAGCCAAACGTCGTCCAGTTTCGAGGCGCGTATGAGGACAAAGACAATCTCCATGTGGTCATGGAGCTCTTTGATCGTATCATCAAGAAAGGAAGTTAATCTGGGAAAGAAGCTGCTAATATCTTCAGACAGATCGTTAATGTCGTCCATGTTTGTCATTTCATGGGAGTTGTTCATAGACTTGAAGCCTTAGAATTTCTTGCTCGTTAGTACTGACGAAGATTCTCCGATCAAAGCCACCGACTTTGGACTCTCTGTTTTTATCGAAGAAGGTAAATAAATAGCTAAAAAATCAATCATATTTTTAATTATTAAAATTCCATTTGTTTTTTTTTCTTTTCTTGGATTAGTAGGATTTTTTCCAACCAGATTTTTCTTTGTTTTCTACAGAGACTAGTTAGTGACTTGGCGTGTTTAGGACATAAACTATAATGTTTAAAGTTGTGGTAGAATCAAGAAAAAAAAATAACGTTAGTTCAAAAATAAAATAAATAAAAAATAAAAAAATAACGACATTATATCTCCTTTGTTGGATCAACCTAGTGTAACATCAAGTCAACCTCGAAAAAGACTTGCGTTGACCCAAGTCAACAGATATTTCCCACTAGAAAGATTGATCCAAAAAGAAAAAACCAGAAAATATAACATGATCACAAATCATTTAATGGGACATTCTTCCTTTTAAATGATTTTCGAGATGTTTCTTAGGATTTAATCTATTTGAATGTATTAGCTAAAAACTTTGGTTCTGCTATTTAAAACTTTTACAAGTACCATAATGTTATATATGACTAATATATTTGTGTAGGTAAAGTGTATATATAGAGATATAGTGGGGACTTTTACAAGTACCATAATGTTATATATGACTAATATATTTGTGTAGGTAAAGTGTATATATAGAGATATAGTGGGGAGCGCGTACTACGTAGCACTAGAAGTTTTACATTAACTATCACACGTAACTAGTGGGAAGACAATTCCATTAATTTAGGAGAAATGGTAACCCCCACATATCTTCTTAAACTGTAACAAAATGGAACGATTATTTTCCTCAAAGAAAATTAGAATATGCTCCCTCCTCCAATTCAAAAGTTGTAACTTGTGCATCATCAGAGGTTCTTCAAGCTTATCTCGCATGGAGCCAACAGGACTGTAAGACCTAGTGATTCCGTCGAAGCGGAAGAGAAAAAGGTACCCAATTTCACTTCACTGCTCATACC
>OVBJ01003261.1:0-13003 GCA_900406535.1 Noccaea bulbosa
CTCTTGTCTAAATGACGGATGTTTTTGGGTGAAATCCGACCCCAACAATGGGTTACCCGTTACTGCATTAAGCCATTAACATGTAACCTCCATTTTGTTGGAATAATTATTGTCAACTCAATGTACTTCCAATACTTAATTTTCTGTTTTATATATACAACAATAAATAGGCAAATTATTATACTTATGGATTGTGAAGTAACTAAGTCTAATCATTCAAACATTCTCACATTGTCATTGATATCACATATCCAAAACGATGACATTACATATACAACATTATGATTATACAAATTAGTTACGGATATGTTTAATACTCATAATTTTTTTTCCTGACTCAACATGTATAACATTTTTTTTTAGCCTAGTGGATTTTTGAATGTATTAATTCTGTATAACAATGGTTACATGAATTTAGTATCAACATTTGTGTTTTATAGATTATCAGTTTTTAAGCTAATAGGATGAATGAGACTATTATCTCTTATAGTATAAACGTTGATGAATATTTAAAGATAATTTAGCGGTGATACAAATACTATAATTGTAATGTTCAACAATACTTTGGCTTAAACATCATTACAGTGAGATTATTTATTTTTTAATGCATTGATTTTTTTTTTTTTTTAAAGAGGAATCTAGTAAATAAGATTTTTACCACTCTTTGTTTGAAATAGGAATTGAAGTTCAAATACAATTCTAATGTATTTTATTCTTATGGCTAGTGAAGTGACTGAGTCTTAACTTTTCACTACTCAGTTTCTAACTATTATTGCCTTTTCTTAAAGAGGTAATGAAAGACCCCACTTTCGGAATTTAAGCTTCTAGTGATTCTCAAAGTTTCGACCAGTTAGAAGACATGTATGCGCGAGACTCTCATATGAGTCGGTGGAACAAACACAACGAGGAAAGGAAGTTGCAGAAGTAAGAAAAGCCCATTAGCTACTTGCAGCTGAAGAAGAAGATTTGTGAAATTCACAACAACAAAAGGTTTCATTTGTGAAGTAAGTCTATCAAGGAGAAAACTGAAACAAATTTTAACAAATCAGCAGCAGAGTCATCTTGGAACCTCAGAAACATGCCACCGACTGCTTCCCAATTCCGCAGAGTTCTCACGGAAACTCTTGTGCCGGTTTCTCTTGAAATTCAGTCCAATGGTCAATTCCCTGAATTGGTCGAAGCAGTCTTTCAACATTCAACTGGTTAACCATGGTAATCCAGAATGATCGCAGGTTTGCCCCTCCGGTAAGGGAACTATAGGTCCCAAGAAGAGACGCCAAAGATCAAGAATGATTGTTACCAACATAGCAGCACCTAAAGCATCAACAGCCACACGTGATAAATCCCATTTCTCACTTGATTTCTCTTCCATCCTGCAAACAAAAAAAACATCACCAATTGAATGAAAAGCGTATGAGAATGAAGTTAAAGTGTTTTCCAAATGAGGATCAAGAAACTGAAAATACAGAAAACTGTAGAGTTTGAGGAGTTTCCATTACCTGAAGAACATTGGAAAGCTCACAATGAAGTAAATGGCATAGAACAAACATCCAACTCTGTACATGGCACTTCGGTCCACGAACGTGTAGTAAGGAAACTGCACAAGTTTTATGAATAATTAAGTAGCTAAACATAGCCGTTTAAGCAGACTACACAGACCAATTTATATCAATAAGCTATAAATTGAAGAAAGGTGGTTTCTTGGACTTGATGGGACTAGCAAGAAACACAACTAAAGATCTAATGAACATAAAAACGTACATTAGCAATAGCAACAGTCTCCAAGTATGCAATGAAATAAGAAAGCGCCAGTATCCATGCAGCTTCAAAACACCATCTCAGAGAATCCGGTAAATCAGCAATGGAGTGTCGTAGCCTTCGAAGAGTGATGTTGGATGCGACGTGGTAAAAGAGGAAGCAAGCATGTGTCATGAAGAACGTTGTGTGAGGCACCTGTTGAACAACAACACAAAAACAATGCCATGATGAGCTCAATGGAAACACAAGGAAAAAAACACAGCCGAGGTTATCCAGTTAAAGTAACTCTGTTTTTTTTTTTTGCTTACATCGTTCATTTTCCATGATGGAAAAGTATACGACGCTCCAAGAACTTTAAAGAAATAGTGTGTCCAAAAGTAGTTCCCCACATAGCTGAAAATGATTATCCAGAGATTTGCCTGTGGAAGAAAATAAGTTCCTATGGATGAGATTGAGAACTCTCACCAGTCACCACTATCTTTAAGGAAACTGAAACTAAAATCGAACTAAACTCAAATCCCAAAGAGCTTTCTGAGAGAATTTCTCTACATGATCCAAAAAAAAGCAAGCTTGAAACTAAAACTGGGAAGAAAAAGAGGAGAAAGCTTGCCTTAACCCAATAGCGGTCCTTCCAGATTAAACTTGTGTCAGCCTAAAAAAAAAAATGCATAGATTTTGAGTGTTATTGAAGACGATAGAGGTATGCAGCTAAAGCAAACGCAAGTAGATGATTATAATATAGGCATAGTCAATCAGGTAAAGCAACAACATGTTAGCTCAGAGTGAAAGCAGAGTTCTCAACAAGTAACCGAATCAACACAACAAACCTTTCCAACGAAAAACATGGGTATCAAGAAGGCAGGAACAGCAGAAACCAAGGCGAGAAGCAGATACTCCAACTCCGTGAATGTCTGCTAATTAAGCAAATTGTCAGATCTCTGAAAACAAAAAAATCTGTACTTTCTCATCATTTTGCTTTAAGCACTCGACGATATGAAGAAGCAGAGTTTTGGAAACAATAAAAAAATTTATCGATCTAGTCTTAAGCTGATATGAGTGAAATAGCTACTTGATAGATCCGACCTCGTAAAGTTTGTAAGGAACAACGATGCCCAAAGAGAGAGTGAGCCAGAAAGGAGTGTAGAAGAGGAAGAAAAGCTCGCCCCATCTCTTGCTCTGATTCGCTGCTAGCCACAAGCTCCGAGAACCACCACCCGATCCTGAAAAAAAAAAAAAAACATTGTAGTAATGTAAGAAAATCGGGGAAGCTCAGAGACGCCTGAAAAGGTTTGAATCGGGTCGGCGTTACCTGACATAATTCCGTGACGGTGATAATCTAACGACTGAGAGGATATTGCTCCGTCGGATTGGTTCACCGGGAAATCTGAGATTGGTTAACGATGGTTTTGACTTTGACTGGTGCGGAGTGAGCAAGAAGGGTGGTTCTTTTTTTTTTTTTTTTTTTTGTACGNGACAAAACAAAAATCCCCGGTTAAGCTGACGTGGCGGATGTACTCTGGTGAATTTTGACGGAAACTAGATCCGCGGATCCACCTTCTCGTTAAATTTTAACCATTTGTGACATCACTCACACTACACTTGGACTACTCTTTTTAGTATTTTCTGTTCTTTTTATCTTCTACTGTGTTTTGTTTTTTCCTTTTGTTACAAATTCTCTATAATTTATAGATTTCTGAAAAATAAAGATGAATCAATTTTGTGAGATTGTGATTTGCTGGCATAAAAAAAACTCGGTGTTGCGTTCGGACCAAAGTAGATATATTAAAACTTGAGAGATAAGGCCTTTTTTTTTATTTTTATTTTTTTTTTTATTATTTTTTTTATTATTTTATTAAAAGAAAGATAAGGTTTATGGTGGTGAATACTGAATAGACGTCTGTTTGGGAAGGAATAACAATGTTATTTTTTATTTTTTTGGGGCTATATTACGTTTAGTACCGTTTTCACTCTCAAAATTTAAAACATGAATTAAGGTAGTGGAAACTGATCTAATTAAATATACTAGATGATTGCATCCTAATGCGGGTGTGTAAAACTTTAGTGATGTATAGGTAAGATTCGAGTTTAGATTAACCTCTTATCTTAAAGTTATGTTATATATATAGGTAATACTCTGCACCTAATACACGGATTGTGTTAAGTTTAAATTGTTTTTCAAAGTGTAGATTATGCTTCAGTCGGTATATTTTTTAATATTATTTTGAGATTAATATATGTATTTTAATTTCTTTTATTATTTTCAATATTCATTTAAAATATTTGTTTTTATTTTTAGATAAAATATGAGTATTTGGTCATTGATTTATACTGTATTATTCACTTTTGATTGTTTAATATTTCCAAATGTTTATGTTAGTCGTTTCCAAAAGTTTAAAAGAGCATATGATTCAATTAAATTTAAGACTTTTAAACTAAACGTTAAAAAAAATGTAGCAAAGGCAAAAAAATTTAAAAATACATAACTAAACATTGAAAAACAAAATAGTAATATTCATTACATATTTCACGCAAAATATTTATGTTGAAGGCTTTTATGCCAAAATTATTATTCTGCTAAGTTTTCACTAAAACTTAAATCTTCAAATTTCCCGCCAACAAATTTTAGGTCGAGAAATTGTTTCAAATTTTTTACCCCAAAATAATATAATTTAGTCATGGCAAATTTTCCTTAAAATTCATCTTGAAAAATCAAATAGCAATATTCTCTACATATTGCACTCAAAATACTCATTTTCTCGAAAACATTATAGGGTTTTAATGAAAAATATAATTCTGTTAATTTTCACAAATATTTTAAGTCTGTAAATTTATGTGAACAAATTTAAAGTTGAAAAGTTATTTTTAAATGTTAAAAAAAAAACAATCGCTAAGACATACTATTCTGCAATGTTTCCGCCAAACAAAATCCGATTCACAAATTTAACAAAATTATATTCTGCAATGTTCCCGCAAAACAAAATCTGATTAACAATTTGGTTTCAAACAACCATACTGGAAAAGAAAACTTGGCTCTTTTGCTTTCGATTCTTCATAGCAAAAATAAAATAAAAAAATATATTGCAATAACAGTAATATTGAAATACATGATAAGAACTAGTGGCTGATTTAACATCTTTAGAATATTTTTTTTTTTTTACATGAATAGCCAAATGGAAACAAATAACGTTTAATGCATATCCAACAATTAGTAATAAAGGCGACACTAAAAAAACAATGATAACCAAACACTCGTTGATGATAAGAACACTCCTTACAAAAATTACCAAACTAAATTCACAAAGCAATGCGGGTTTGGTGATGATAGTCTCCAAAAACACTTAAATATTGAATCTAAAAGAAAATACTGATACTGTAAATGGCAAAACGTGACATATTTCTAACGTATAAACAATCGGTCATATTAAAAAAAAATGATATCCACATATTGTTTTAAAAACACTGTAAAAAATCCTTCCAATTCCATTCGAGTAATGTTTTCGAACCACGATGGTATGCAGTAAAGTTTTTTCTTAGCAAATTTTATGTCCACAAATTGTTCATCAAAAATATAAATTCATAAAAAACTTTCCAAAACAATTTGATTCCACAAAATTTCTGCCAAAATAAGTAAATATGTTCATATTATACCATAAATATTTCTTCAAAATGCTACAATTTCTTTTGGGAGCTTTAGGCGAGAAGTAAAATAATAAATATCCATACATATTTCAGTCAAAATATTTGTGTCGAAAACTGTGAAAATTTTTCTAGAATTTTATTGACAAAATTCTCATTATGTTAATTTTTTATCAAATTTAAATTTACAAATAACCTTCTTAGACTTTTCTCTAAAACAATATTGGAAAACATAATTCTGGGAGTTTTCTAAAAGCTACCATATTAGAGAAACGAAAGTAGTAAGGAGTCCCAATCGTAGCTCTATACCTCCGCACATTGTAGAAACATACTTATAGTGTATGTAATGATCAAGATGGATCCATACTTAGCCAAACATGCATTAGGTTCTCCACGGGACTATGAGGAGGAACATGTGTGACATGATTCTCATACTTTTTTAGGAACATCAAAACTACCATCCTAGAGAAACAGAAGAAGTAAGGAGTCTCAATCATTGCTCTATGCCTCCAAATATTGTAGAAACTTACTTGTAGTGTATATAATAATCAAGATGGACCCATACTTAGCCAAACATGCATTAGGTTCTCCACAGGACTATGAGGAGCAACATGTGTGACATAATTCTCATTCCTTGTTAGGAAAATCAAAGCTACCATCCTAGAGAAACGGAAGAAGTAAGGAGTCCCAATCTAGCTCTATGCCTCCACACATTGTAGAAACATATTTGTAGTGTATGTGATGATCAAGATGGACCCATACTTAGCCAAACATGCATTAGGTTCTCCACGGGACTATGAGGAGCAACATGTGTGACATGATTCTCATTCCTAGTCCCGCAGAGAACCTCATGCATGTTTGGCTAAGTATGAGTCCATCTTGATCATCACATACACTACATGAAACAACCAAGCTCTTTTTCTTTTTTTAACTAAACAATTCTAGCGGAAGTCTTAAACCAATAAAATAAATAATAAATCAAATCACATTATTCAGCGGAAGCAAATAAGTCAAATAAATAATCCTAACAACTTAAATGAATTCAGATAAAATAAACAAATTCCTATCATCCTCTTCCTCGGGCCCGATTCCGAGATCACTTTTCCTTTACCTGCATCACATGACAAAAAGAGATGCATGAGTATTTCATAAATACCCAGTGAGATGATCATTCTGTCTACATGCCATTTACGCAATTTCTATACCATTTTAAGTCTTTTAATAATTTACACAATTTAATAGATATTTTCCATAATTAAATATCTCAATAATAATTATTAAATAATTCTCAAATTAAATAATAATATTAATTAATTATTAAATCTGAAATAATTAATTAACCAATTAAAACCAATAAACCAGATTAAACCATTTGAATTTCAATTCCAATTGAATTAAGTTAAACCGACCATAAACCGGCTTGTGTCGACCGACAACGGATTGGTGTCGATCGACACCTGTTCGACAGGTCGATCCCCAAAAACGACAATCGCACCAATAACACAGAAAACTCAATTAAATTACCACCAACACGATTCAACACAAATATAATCACGAAATCATCACAGGAACTCATCAAATCCTCAAGAACAAACATATCTAACAAACTAAAATTTCCCATCTATCAATCACGGATCTACAGTCACGCACTCACCTTGAATTTGGATTAAGGAAAAGAAAGAGATGAAGAACAGAGATCAAACAACACCAAAAGCTCCAGAAATATCTCCAAATCACCCAAGAACACCAAAAATCACCTCCTCTCTGATTGTGCCTTGAAAAACGTGTCCAAAATGCGGCCAGTCTCTTTTAATATCGAGACCTAGGGCTACACCGTCTAAACCGGAAATTCCAATCGACTTAAATCAGACCGGAGTCGCGAATTCGGACCGGTGTCGATCGACACCAAAGAAAAATCACGATTCTTTGGTTTACGGATGTTACACTACAAGTATGTTTCTACAATGTGTTGAGGCATACAGCTACGACTGAGACTCCTTACTTCTTCTGTTTCTCTAGGATGGTAGCTTTGATTTTTCTAACAAGGAATGAGAATCATGTCACACATGTTGCTCTTCATAGTCCCGTGGAGAATCTAATGCATGTTTGGCTAAGTATGGGTCCATCTTGATCATTACATACACTACAAATATGTTTCTACAATGTTTGGAGGCATAGACCAACGATTGAGACTCCTTACTTCTTCTGTTTCTCTAGGGTGGTAGCTTTGATGTTCCTAATAAGGTATGAGAATCATGTCACACATGTTGTTTCTCATAGTCCCGTGGAGAACCTAAGGGCACTTGCATCGCTGATACTCAGCAAAAGTTCTGAACCAAAAAAAAAAAAAAAAAAAAAAAAAAAAAAAAAAAAAACNGAGAGAACTGTTGGAAGGAGTGCAGGAATCGATTCTAAAAGGATATCGCCACATGTCTTCACTTAACTTGCTAATTTATTTATTTATATAGTTATTTATTTATTTATTTTTAAAATTATTTTTTAATATATTTTAGAGCTTTTGATCAGCGATACATGTGCTCTAATGCATGTTTGGCTAAGTATAAATCCATCTTAATCATTACATATACTACAAATATATTTCTATAATGTTTAGTGGCATAGACCAATGATTGGGACTCCTTACTATGATAACGAGATATGGATACAACGAGTGCCATGTGGTAACAGTCATGGTCACAGCCTCACAAATGTGGGACACCAATCAACAAGGATCTTGATACTGTGCAATTGTTGTTTTGAGTTTTTGCTAAACTTAGCATTAAAGATGATTATTAATATGCCACATATTATTTATTGTTAGTCTTTTAAAGATTATTATTATATTTGCTTACTAATTACCAAAAACCCATCGCTTTCTGAAAAAACAGGGCCAGGCAAAAGGAAATTTTATGAGATTTGCCAAACCAGCGACTACGGAAAATGGTAGGAAGTGATTCGGCCACGAACAAATGGTCGGAAATGTAAACAGATAACAGTCTTATGATTCTTCTCCAAGCATATCTTATCAATGTTTTACCTCGGTGACTCTTCTTTGAATAGCTGCACTTAGACATTTGATCACTCGCTGTCTTTCTGCTTCGGATTTGACAGAAGATCCATCTGTATGTCTTATGTAGTATTCCTGCAAAAAAAACCATACCCGAGGGTTAAGGATCAAGTCAACAGCTTAAACTGAAGAGAATTATGCAGAGAGCCTAATGTGTGTGTGTATATATACCTGATAAGCTTCAGGGCCTTCCATGTGAAAGCACATATTTCATACCCGTCAAAGTAATAAGACCATATCGAAAAGAAGCTTTGGTCTAACTTTACATTTGATCGTCACAATTGAGTAATCCAAATCATGCAAATTGGAGACAATAGACATCCACATCTGGAATTACTCTCCCACTTTTATTCTCATCTGGACTTTGATTTACCCTTTCTTCGAGCTTCTAGATCGGGATCTATCATCAATCCATAAACCGGTTACATTTACCTTTTCCTATTTGTACTTGTCTTTTCTCTGATCTTTTTCCTTTTTCCATTAGAACTAAGGTCAGATTTCATATATGTATATATACTTGACCTTGTGGTTCTATCAAGACAACTCGAATATTCTCGTCCCGACAGAAGATGCGGTGGCCACTGCGATCTTGTCTAAACGATGGCGTTACGTCTGGCAGATGCTGCCTGAACTCGCCTTCAAAGACGACCAAGGCAGCGAGAGCTTTGGTCGGTTTATTGACAAGTCACTGCAACTACACAAGGCACCGAAACTAGTAAACCTGGTCGTCGAACTGGGTCCACAATGTCCTGTTGACGTAGATGTAAGAAAGTGGGTTGAGAAGGCAGTTAACCACGGCGTGAGAGAGTTAGGTTTCGTCCTCCTCTGGACAGGAGAGCCCACAAGCTTCCCTAAGAGCCTCTACACGTGCGACACGCTCGTTTCTTTAAGTCTGTCAAACCAGATCCTTGTGGATGTTTCTTTCCCGGCTAGCCTGCCATCTCTCTTATATTTGTATCTTCTCAACGTGGTGTACAAAGACGAAGATTCTCTTGCTAGGCTTTTATCAAGTTCCCCTGTTCTCATCCAACTGGATGTTGTACGAGGTGATGGGGATGACAACTTGACAGACGTTACCGTGAAAGTGCCTTCATTGAAAATGTTTAGTTATGGTAGATGGCGGCGCGATCAAGAGCAAGAGCAGGAGGAAGATCAGATTGGGTCGTTGGTGATGGATTGCCCTGCTTTAATAAGTTTAAGTATATATGACGATTGGGGATACTATTGTAGTTTGATGGACAATATGCGTTGCCTGCATGAGGTACGCGTCACCTATGTTCCTAACCCTGATGAAAAGTTTCTGAGGTGTCTTTCTTCTGCCAGGCGTCTCTCCTTGTATTTATCCGAATCACTGGTAACGGTTACATATCCCACGGGCCCGATCTACTTCGTTCCTTGTTCCTCAAAGACCTCAACTAATTTTTTTTTTTTTTTTTTTTTTTTTTTTTTTTTTTTTTTTTTTTTTTTTTNGGAACCACTTATTTTTATGCTTCAAAACTCTCCTCAACTGAAAAATTCTTTCGATAGACACCAGTGTAAGTGCCCTCATCCCTTAAAATATGCAGCACATCTAGGTTCGATGAGTATAAATATTAAAATATTTTTATGTGATGGTATCAGGGTTGTCCCCCGTCTTCGTGGAACCAGCCGAGTACTATTCCCCAATGCTTATCGTCTCATCTAGAGATTTTTAGGTGGAGAGACTATGAAGGAAAAGAAGATGATAAACAACTAATGACATACATTCTTGCTAACTCAAAGTGTTTAAAGACAGTGAAGATCTTCCTCAGTCGAACCTCCAATCTCCAAAAGTGCCAAAAGGAGTTAGAATCTATGCCCAAGATTTCACCATCACTTCGGCTTCTTTGTTCTAGAGCTAGTGCCGATTGGAGTTTTTAGCTGGGCTACGATAAATTCTAGAGAAAATTTTATTTACTAAATTATTATTTTAAAATATTTTATGAAAGTTTTTTGTCCAATGAGGCAAAACAGACACATTGGAGGGATGTTTTAAAATTACATATCTAAAATAAAATATTTGTTTCTACCATCTTAATTATGATCATCTACTTTTGAAGTGAAGAACGGCTTGGAGTGTGTTAGGAGGATAGTATCAACAACCTTTGTAGTTATAGAGACCGTAACCCATGATATCTTTTTCTCAAGTAAGAGAAGAGATCAAATTCTTGGTTTCTTGGCTAACGTTGTCGTCGTCCTTCATGTACTTTGGAAGATAAGGATCTTGAGAAGCCTCCATTAATTTCCAAGAAAACGATTTTACAAAATTCCCGCCAAAACATTATGTTTGCATCATCATGATTTTAATATAGTTTTAGTTTGTTTTAATATGTTTTTAGTTTTTGGGCAGAATTTAATTAATATTTCCTGTTTAACATATTAAATATTTTGTGAAATGGAAGGAGTACAAAACCACATATTCAATCATTTCTCTTCTTTTTTTGCAGTTGTGTCTTTTTATACTCATGTTCGTTTGGAAAAATCATTATTTACATTCATTTCAAAATCGTATAAAAAATAATAAATTATAAAGTCAACCATTTCAATTGCTTCCTCACTTGGATATTTCATATTTACCCAAGAAATTCTTTTTCCTTCATTTGAAAGATCATTGAACACATCAAAAACTGCCAATTCAGATTAACCAAACTTTGCTATAATAATAATTCAAATATCTCCAAATTTCAAAATTAATACAATCTTATTTGAAACGAATTTATGTTCTAATTATCAAAAAATTATAAACTAAATTTTAAATTAATAAAATTATCATTAAATTTCTTTACATATATGAGCAAAAATCAGTGAAATCCGAAAACTATTGGAATATCTTTATTTTTTTTTTATTTTTTTTTGACAACATCATTATTTTTTTTCAATAATAATTGCATTAAATAATGGGGAAATTTCATTTTATACACTTAAACATTTTTTTATTTAAAAAATAGTATACCCAATATGACTCTTTAATCAAAAGTATACCCCAAAGGGTGTAAAAAGACCCTTTGGTCTTTCAAGAACAAACAATAAACACGTGCCCATTTTACCCACATAGGTGAAGTCTACAGCAGAAGTTTACGAAAAGTAGACTTTTAAACGAAGTCTACAACAGATTAAAATCTTAAATTTTAATTATAAAATTAAAAAAAAATATTTAAACCAAAACAATTATACATAAATAAGACATTGAAGTTTGGCAAATAATTTTGTTTATAAATGAATTAGCCTAAGTAAAACAAAGACAAAGTAAGGCAAAGACAAAGTAAGGCACAAAGCTAAAAATTTGTAAAGAAGTCTAGACATGAAATCTACAATGTTGCAAAATCTAAATATTTAATTTATAAATTTATAAAAAATATTTTACCAAGGTTTTTTTTTCTAGTAATTTAAGTAAATAAAAAGGTCATCTATATAAAATACAAACTCATTAAAATGTATAAGTTTATAAGTTTCATAAGTATTTGGTTCAACAAGATTAGAGTTTAGGTTTAAAATTTAGGGTTTGATAGTATGACTTGTTAGGGTTTAGACAAATATTTTTTGAAAACAAAGTTTACATGTTGTATAATGATTTAAGGTTCATATATCTTTGTTGTTGATAGTGTAAATTGCGAATATGCAAAGAAAACTAATGTATGTTATAAGTTTTGATGTATAACTTTCGATTTAGGGTTTAGGGTACGACATACTTCTTTTGCAGACTTCCAGTGTAGATTTATTGAAGAAGTCTAAAATCCAAATAAAACTGAGCGGGAATCGAAATTATTTAGGCGGAATTTAATTCAGAGACTGTTTAACCTAATTTTATTAGCTGAATCGGAAAATTATTGATTAAACCGAAATTATACCAACTTATATAAAGAATTTATTCCATCTAACCCTAATTTCTAAAACAAAATCTCGCCTCCTTCTCAAACGGCACTTGATGATCTTCTCTCTCCCTCTCAACCTTCTACTCGTGCCATCTCTCTCCACCGTCTGACATGTTCTCCGCCTCCGGTGCTTCCGATTCCTGCTTCCGCCTCGAGTGCTTCCGTCTGACATGTCCTCTTTCTTTCTCTCAACGGACCTTTAGACCGACGTGAGAGGGTCCGACAAGTGGGTTTCGGTGATTCTTCTTCTTCGGTGAGAGGGTCCGACAAGTGGGTTTCGGTGATTCTTCTTCTTCCAGGCCCGAAAAGAGATGAACGACATTAAATGAAGCAGATTATCTTTGTATTTGGTGGTTTTCGTGCACTATCGCCAAGGACCCGACTGTTCTCATGACCGCCGGATCTGACCCATCCCTGTGGCTACGACCTGGATCTGAGCTCTCTCTGAGCTCGAATCGGCTTTTCATTCTCTAGCCACAAAAATGTTCCAGGTTTGTGGGTGTTTCAATTGTGCTTCGTGATTGGATTAAATTGGAACATTTTTCGTTGTGGGTCGTTGGGATTAGAGCGTTGTCATTTGAAGATTGGGAAAAAAAAAAAAGGATCTTGTCTTTGTGAAATGCAATGCAAAACAAAAATTGGTTCTTGTCTT
>OVBJ01003262.1:0-12991 GCA_900406535.1 Noccaea bulbosa
TGCCTTTCGGTTTGACTAATGCGCCAGCAGCGTTTATGAGGTTGATGAACGGCGTATTCAGAGAGTGTCATTTTCCCATCACTATGGCCACGGTGGTTCTCTACGCCTCCAGGCAAGTCTCGTTTTTCACTCACAGATAGTGGTTCTGGTTCTTCTAGAGTACTCATCTCCCGGATGTCCTTCTCGCTGCACAATGGTACACGTGGTTTCTCTAATTGTTTCTTATTTTCTGTATCTATGTCAGCAAAACTCTCACTGCAACAACAAGTGTAACAAAGAAAGGTGGGACCCCGGAGCCAAAAAGAAAAAGAAAAAAACCATATTCAGTGTCTAGTAGTATCATTTTGGTTTGTCATGAAACGTAAACATGTGGTGCTCCTCCATGTCGAACCAAACAGTTGGGCATATCTTCTCAAAGCCAAAGAAAAAAACTAACTGGAAATTGGTTTCCTGGTAATGGCATTTCTTCTAAATCTGGAGCAAGGCAAGCTCTTTCAACAAGGGCTATGTACAGAGAGTCTAAAAGTTGATACTGAAACTGAGAGTACAAGAAAAGGAAAATTGGTTTCAGGTTTGTAAGAAGACCTGAATGGTGAGAAAATGAAGTCAGATACTTAATGATGAGTGATGAGTATATGAGTAGGCGTACACTCAAGAGAAAAGCATCTATAAATTCAGCAGATTTGAGCGAGTTGTGCAACCAAGTCAGAAGGCCAGAGTATGAAACAGGCAGGAAATCAAGAGCCTTGTAGAAATACAAATTTGGTTGTTATAGATCAAACGTATTAGCAAAAAAAAAAAAAAAAAAAAAGGATANCCTGAAAAAGCGAAAGGTATGGATGGATATGACGTCCAACTATGAAACGTGAAGATTGTGTAACTTGCTATGTTAGAAAAGGTTTTTGTAAGGAAGCAAGGGATTAAGATTTTACTGTTATAACAAATAAAAGGATGAGCAAAATACAGGATTTGGTTACAAGAAGACTTGGCATCATCAAAATACCATAGAAAAGCAACATATTGGGAGAAAGAAAAGAGGACCATAGATAGATATAAGAGACAGGGTTGAGTTGAGTTGAGTTGGATTCAGGACCAGCCACCGTGTGTCCCTGAAACAGGAGCAGGGAAACTAGTTATTTGTCATAGCGATCTAAAACGATCTGAATTCGGTTTCAAAGGTAATAATAGACATACCCTGTAACTGTTGAGGATTCAGGAACCAGGGTCTTCTTGTGCTGCCTGAATGGAGAGCCAACGGAAATCAGAAAGAAAAAAAAACTAAATTTTCATTTTCAGAGAGAAAGAGAGAGCGTTACCTGAGTTTTGTAAAGCCTGCTCCTGAGGTCCTTAGTACGCATACGGTAGTCCTTGTACATCATATTCACTTTGATCAAGTGCTCTCTTCTCTCTTGGATCCCTGCAACCATGGAATTAGTTTTGTTAATGGAAACACGACGATTGAAAGATAAAAGACAAAAGGAAGGAGGCATTTCATACTTTGGTAAGAATGGGTACAAAATCCGCCTAAAAAAGCTCCCCACAGAGCCCCAGTTTGCTGCTTTTCCCATCCATGTTTGGGGATCGAGAAGACCGTTGAACACGCTCTTCCTAAATACTAAAAAAGACAAAGAAAAAGAAGAAAGACGCATACTTTTGTAAGAAGGGATACAAAATCCGCCGAAAAAAGCTCCCCAAAGATCCAAGTTTGGAACTTGGGGGCGACAGGGAGACGACGATTGAAAACGCAAATTTCAATTTCAATTTCTACAATCATAACAGAAATTTCTACAATTTCAAAACTAAAATGTATATATATATATATATAAGAAAAGATGAAAATGCTACCTTGAGAAGGTAAACTTGTGATTCATCAAGGACAGCAGCCTGAACAAGCTTGCTAAAACCGTCCGTGTCTCGAGGAAAGGTCTTCTTGTTAAGATCAGTAAGCACATCTGAATGATCAAAATCAGAAAAAAGATGACCAGTAAAGAGTCTTTCTCTTGGATATTTTGGAAGAAGGACGCGCATTGTCGCTCGCTGTAGTGACATGTTTTGATAAAACGTTGGAGCTAGGCGGAACCTCGCTGGCTATGATCATGAGATCCTCCTCCATGTCATCTTCATTAGCAGCTCGGAATGCAGCTAAAGCACCTCCACCAGTCGACACATCAAAAGTTGACTTCCTGTAACCTGTGAAAATACAGTCGTTATTGATGCCGGGACATAGAACAAACAATGTTTAAAGAGCAATCCGTAAAAACAGAAAGTTTGTCACTACCCCAAAGCGAAGTTTGACTGATTAGAAAACTCACTGAACGGACGTCCGATCAGTTTAAGTGCGCGCTCCTCTCCTTCTTCACACCGCGTGGATAGCTGAAATCTGCATACAAAGAACGACATTACTAACAGAATAAGCAACGACATAAACTCAATTAAGAATGTATGTCTACCTCTAAAATACCAATCAACAGGAAACTTGGGCTAGGACCCACTTTCAAAAACATATATATCTACTTTGCCACCTCTTCTCATAAGGTAGATTCCTCACTATATCTCTGTGATAATCATAAACCAAAGGCGGAAAACTCGTAGGACGTGTGCAAATCATGCATCTACTCGAAATAAGCGAAGAGGATCTCCTCCATTCTCACATCTACATTGGTGAATTCGCCAAATAGCTGTCAACACCCTCCAACTGTCCTGGTGAAATATTGAAGAATCTTGCGACATTATCCCGCGAAAGCCTATAGCAAAATAAGCCTCATAAACCACAATCTCATCTGACCTAGAATTATGAGCTCTTTCTGTATCTAAAGGAGCTCTAAGCGTCACTGACTCGGGAAGATTGTACGTTGCTCTGAACGTGTCAATGTCACACTCTTTGATAGTTGAAGCCGGATAATCGCGGAATGGAGTTGATGGATACGATGCACACTTGCGTTTTGGTCTGAGTTTAACTCCTGACATCACAACCGGTCTTGTCATATGAAACGGGTATTGAAAATCAGGCTCGGTATGACACGATGGCGTTATCAGAAACCGAATGACAACGATGGACACATAAACATGAGAATCACAATCTACGTCGTGTTCAATTTCAGAATCGGGGGCAGACTCATCATTCTCACTTCCACTCAAACAGATACTAGAGCTAGGCGTCATCTAACTCAACCCAAACAAAACAACAAGGAGGAAAAGGCTGTTTGCTGTTTGAACTCACCAGTTAGAGAGAGTGATGGTTGTCTAAGAACAGACGCAGCAAATCAACAAGATTGACCTGAAAAAGAAAACACTAGTCAACATAATGGCAATGGGAGGTTCAAACTTCTTGTTCATGAAGAATGGTAATAGCCAAAGGCAAAACGACGATTGAGGCATTGCAAGATGCACAAAGACATCCTTCGTGTCTGAGGTAAGAAAGAAGAAATTTGAGTATAGAGTAAAAAAAAAAAAAAATTCTAAAATGAGTAGAGCCACAGGATAATTTCTACAATAATGAAAAGAACAGGGGAGTGAAAGATCGATCTCTTGGTGAATAACGATACTTGAAGGGCTAGTCGTGCAAGAAAAAGTAGAAATAAGGTAAAAATCTCACTCTCCGAAGAAAAAACGACGAGGAAGATGATTCCACTAAACCTAAGATGAAAACCTGTAAAATGGGTCGAAAACGCTTTAAGATCGCATGGGTCCTACACCGGCAGCTCATAGAAGAAATTAAAGTTTAACGAAATTTGTTAAGGCCTATGGGCTTATAGTGGTGGGCATCCGTGCGATTAGAGTAATGCAAAGCTCTTTTTGAAAAATAATGGACAACCAAACTCGTTCGAATTTTACAATAATGGGCTCTTTCTCAAAGCCCGATACGTTTATTGTTGTGGTCTGTTTTGGCGCCATTTACACTGGACGAAATTTACGATCAAGACAGCAGGATGATGGTACTAAGAGTAACAGGATTCAAGAATCAAGTTCCAAAGATTGTCAATTTCGATAACAATTTACAATTATACTTATTCGTAAATCAACTAAGCTCGGTCAAGTTCCGGTTCAGGTTGAAAATCACAACAGTTCAAGTGAAAATAAAAATATGAACCGGACCAGACCAGAACAGAAACTCAAAGGAAACTCTCAGACCCAGACAGCAACAAGGGGGAGAGAAAGAGAGAGAGAGAGAGAGAGAGAGAGAGAAAGAGAGTCAGGGCATTGCATTTCTTATTATAACTGAACAAAATAAGCTGAAATAAATCGGTTGTTTGTTGTGTTTTCAATTTCTATGCCTAAAAAAGCATGAAACTTTTGTTTTTTTCAAGAATGAAATGATGAAACAAAGCCCTACAGTACACAACATGGAACGCTTTCGGGAAAGCAAACACTGAAAATTCAAAATAACCACAAGACAGATCGTGAAAGAGAGAGAGTAACCTCAAGAGACTCTGCGCTAATTGCTCTTCCTTGCAAGCTTAGTCCACTCAGTGTGGTACGCACCAGGGCGATCTGTTCTCTCATAAGTATGAGCTCCAAAGAGGTCTCTCTGCGCCTGAACCAGATTCGCAGGTAATCTCGCACGCCTGTAAGTGTCAAAGTACGCAAGACTCGCGCACATTCCTGGCGTGCTTATCCCAGCAGAGATAGCCAAACCCACCACTCTCCTCCACGCAGCTTGCCTCTGAACCATCTCTTTAGCAAAATCAGGATCAACCACTAGGTTGGCCAGATTCGGGTTTCTCTGGTAAGCCTTCTTGATCCTGTCCAAGAAAACCGCCCGGATGATACACCCGCCTTTCCAGATCCTAGCCATCTCACCAAGATCCAAGTTCCAACCTTTCTCTAAGCTCTTAGCCCTAAGCAAATTCATCCCCTGAGCATAACTACAAATCTTAGAAGCGAACAAAGCTTGCCTCACATCATCAATCAACCTCTTCTTGTCAACCCCATGTGATGCAGAACCAATCTCCTCCTTCAGTCCAGCTTCTTCCAACACTTTGGCTGCATTTTCCCTCTCGTCCTTCAATCCGCTCAAGTACCTACAATCCAACGACGCAGCGATTGTCGGCGCCGCCACAGAGAGCTCAGCCGCCTGCTGAACAGTCCATTTTCCGGTACCTTTCATGCCAGTCTTATCCAAAATCTTATCCACCAACTCTCCATCACCATAATCATCCTTAACCCTAAATATATCAGACGTAATCTCAACCAAGAAGCTCTCAAGCTCACCTCGATTCCACTCCGTGAAGATCTCCGCCAGCTCGTCGTTGCTCAGACCTCCGACGTTCTTCAACACGTCGTAAGCCTCCGAAATCAGCTGCATGTCGCCGTATTCGATCCCGTTGTGAACCATTTTCACGAAATTCCCGGATCCGCCTTCTCCGATGTAAGTCACGCAAGGGCCGTCCTCGACTTGAGCGGCGACTTTCCCGAGAATGTCTTTGATGTTGTTATACGCCTGGAGAGATCCACCGGGCATGAGCGAAGGTCCGTTACGAGCCCCTTCCTCGCCTCCAGACACTCCCATACCCAAATAGAGCAATCCTTTCTGCTCCGCCTCCACGATTCGCCGCTCCGTGTTCTGATACCACTCGTTTCCGCCGTCGATGATGCAATCACCAGGCTCCATGTATTCGGAGAGCGCGGCGATGGTCTGGTCAACGGGAGCTCCGGCTTTGACGAGGATGATGACGGATCTAGGCTTTTGAATCGAGAGCACGAAATCGCGAGGGGTGTATTGCCCTGCGACTGGGAGTTTCCCTTCCTCAGCGGCACGATCTAAGGTTTCGTCGACTTTAGAGGTGGTTCGATTGTAGACAGAGATCGGGAATCCTTTCTCGGCGATGTTCAAGGCGAGGTTCTGCCCCATGACGGCGAGACCGGCGAGACCAATGCGGGAGAGAGCGACGGACTCCATTTATTGGGGAGAGAGAGAGGAAGGGAGAGTTTCGAGTGATTAATACGGAGAAATGGCGATGATGGGAGAGACAAAGAGAGAGTGGCGGAGGTATTAATACGGAGAAGAAAGTGACGGACTCGTCGCTGGAGCGAAAAGGCGACTAAACAAACCGGTGAAGAGTTGAATCTCGTTTGTGTTAGGTGAACTAGTAGTAGCTGATGACTCACTCCTACGACGTCGTCTGTTCTATTTCTATTATGCGAATTTGATGAACCAAACCGGATTGGTCCGGTCTAAACTAAACCCAATACAAAGTGGTTTGTTGAATCTTTGACTTGTATCATCATTGTCCAAAGTGCAAGCTTCCAAGTTCGAACCTTACCTTTGCTCCACACAGTTTGGAAAACAAAGCACAAAAAATAAATGTCCTTAGGAGGAGAAAGACCAGGTGAGCTAGGAGCGACTGACAACTCATTGACCGAGGTCAATTCTACTTTATTTGCCTAAAAGATCTCAAACATCTGACATATCGTAATGAGGTAATAGCCGACAATATTTACTAATAGTCTAGCAACAACCTATTGTATTAAATGAATTGTACAAAGGACCGACGTAAACTCTTAAATTTAGAGGAATGACCAACATAGAAAATAGAAAGTTATGACTAACGCCAATACCCAACTCAACAACGATTAGGATTAGGATTGACAAACATACAAGCAATAAGCATGCAATGACCTTAATCGTGTATATAATCATCATTGACCAAAGTGCACTTTCGAACCTTACCTTTGATCCACACAATTTGGAAAACAAAGCACAAAAAGGAAATTTGCTGCTTAAAACGAGTTTGAGAGAAGAGAAGGATTTTTGGAGCAAAAAACAGAAAAACCAAAGTTAATGAAACTTGTAAAAACAACCTCTTAAACTTCCTATTTGCCTTTGCCTTCTTTCCCAATCTCTTTCACTGCCTCTTCCAAGCTCTCTTTTAACTTGGCAATCTCTTCTTCAAAGTGTTTCACCATCTTTTCCTCTGATGCTTTTACTGCCTATGTGATTTTTCCAGTTGTGTAAATGTCAATCTCATCTTCACATTCCTCAATCTTGTTAGTAATCTTCATCTCCCACTCTCTCATCTTCACATAGTCGAATCCCTCACCTACAAGGAATTTGCCAATGTACACCAATGATCCACCCAAAACCACAGCGATGAACTTACCTAAGCCTCTTGACGCATTGTTGGTGTCGTAGTACGTCCTCTGGGACATGTCTTCTTCCCCTGTAGCGAGAAAGACAACTTCTTCTTCAGTTGATTCAACCACATCATTACATCGATGACAGTAATTGCACATTTACCACGACCTTTTAAAGAGTGGTACATTTTCGTTTATTTGGAAGTGATGTGGATATCAATTGGAATTCTTAGAAAACCGAAAGAGGAATCTAATATGTACGAAATTTGCATGTAATGATTGAAAGATTATTTTAATCAAATGTGAGAGTTTAGAGTGATTCATTAGTTGTTAAAGTTATCTTAAAATATTTAAGTTTGATGTTATTTCTCTAAATAACGTAGAGTTCTAGTTGAGAAAAATGAAAATGAAATATTGAAAGCGAATCATTGGATTAGTGGAATAAAATTATTTTTAAAAAGTTAAATTTGGTGATATTTCTTTCTGTAATGAAATTATATTTAAAATATTTTAAATTTGGTGATATTTCTTTCAGTAACAAATTCGGTTTTAAAATATTTGACTAAGAAAATATCACCAAAGAAATAAAATTCTTTTTAAAAAACTTAAAGATTTTAAAATCTTTGACTACAATTCTATCAATGAAATACGAAACAAAAGGACAAAATTTTAGCAAAATCTAAATAAAATATAGACAAAATAATAAAAGTGGCAAAAACCAAAAAGTAAAGAAGTTTCAGGTTCAGATTATAAAGAAAAGCAAACGGCAAAATGGATGATAGCGATGGTTTATGTGATTTGTACCACGGACAAGTTATTTATTTAATGATAATATACTAAACTGAATTATATACGAATGTTTGAATTTCGAACTGAATAACTGGTTTGTTGAGCCTTTGACTTTGTAATCTGGTCATTGATTAAAGAAAATTCTCTTATCTGGAACAAGCTAGCTCTTATCTTTGTGTTAGCATTTCGATTACTCGCCTGTCCAAGCAAAAAACCTGAAAGGATAACACATTAATAAGCCAATCGCCAATGAGATGTGAGTTACCAAAACATAATTTCATGGGGTTGCCCTTCATGGGGTCGGTTTGAGTACCTAGAAATTATGTTTTTTTTTTGTACTCAAACCGACCCCATGAAGGGTAACTGTAAACAGTAAACACTAAGGATAATCTTATCAGACATACATCATACTAATATACTGCAACATAGTAACAGATTCATCAAAATATCATTGAGGATTCGTCTCCAAACTCTCTAACTAAAATCTCCACCATCAACACGAATTTGTTCATTAACACATTCTATGGAATTCAAAAGGTTTCTACCATTTTATCACTAAGAAAGAAGAGAAAAAGGTATAAGTACCAGAATAGCCATTATAGATAAGTGAGATAGTTGTCCCCTACAACGATTAGGACAAAACCAGTTAGAAGAGTTTAAACACTTGACTGGTAATTAAGAAACAATGGTTAGACCCCAATCCCATAAAACCGTCGTCAAATAGTATAAATTACTCCTGATTATTTGTCGCAAAGTCGCAGAATTTTTAACTTCCTCATCATCAATTTAATTTCCCCGTTGCTATGAGCTCTAGAGTGACAACAATTACTGTTAGTAAACTGTTGAGCTTCTTACTTTATCTTCATCCAAATATCGGTGTCGGTCATCTTCGCCGGAGATAGTCCGTGAAACTGTTGACATTAACTTGAAAAGAAAAAGGAGATTGTGGACTGGAGCAGTTAAATACGGTGGAGAACCAATCGTGTAATTTGCGTTTCTATTTGATAAAACACAGTGATAAAAAAAACCAAAATTATTTAGCAGCTGCGCCACTCTGCTTTGTTGTTAACTTCGTTACATTTTATAAATATGAACCAAAATAATTGAAAATGGATAAACGAAGCTAATCAAAAGTTTTAGTTTAGCAAAGAAATCTAAGGGAAGATGAAAAATGTGTTTGCGGCTACCATGCTTGTCTCCACATAAGATAATACTATTTACGAAGATTTTTGCCGGCTTACCTACTAGCGTATCATTTTTATTCGCATTTTAAATTATTATTTTAAACCAAAATAAAAATTTCTTCTGTTACAAAAGATTCTCTGTGACAATGGAGACAAAACTATTTTCGGTTTAGATAGAGACGAGACATATTTGCTTGGACTTTCTGCTTTCTTCTAATTCTCACAGTGGGAAACAGAGAGCTCTTCAAGACCGATTAACAAGAACTCTTCGCTTCATTTCTTGACAAGATTTGAAGATTTAAATTTCCTCCTTGTTTGTTCCTTCTCTACAGGAAAGTCAGCTCACCGGTTTGCCGCTGAACCAGAGTGATCTGCAGCAAGAAATCGAGACCGGAGAGAGAATTTACATAAGATTGTTTCAATCTGATGAGTCTTGTCACATCTCACCCGGCTCTCGAGCCCATTGCGTGCGGATTTCTCTGGTTGGAAGGATCTTTGAATTTTTCTTCATCTGTGTAAAATGGATTCAACAAGAGCCATCCCAAGCTCTCTACCGGGTTTGACAAAGCTTAGAGCCTTGGAGAACATCTGATTTCGAACTACCTGTGGGAGCTGATTGCTTTCCTGTTGATTCTTGCTACAATGATGGCTTGTTGCTTGCGAAAGAAACGGTGCATGAAAGCAAAGCTCTCGTGGAAGTCGAAGAAGAAAGAGGCATCTCCTTCTGGTAACTGGGCACCAGAAGATGACGATGATGAAGGCAAAATCGTCTTCTTTGGAGGAAATAACTACACGTTCGATTTGGATGATTTGTTAGCTGCATCTGCAGAAATTTTGGGGAAAGGTGCTTCTGGTTCAACCTACAAAGTAGCTGTGGAGGACACAGCCACGGTAGTCGTGAAGAGATTGGAAGAAGTGGTTGCGGGAAGAAGAGAGTTTGAGCAGACAATGGAGATCGTTGGTCGAATCAGGCATGATAATGTAGCCGAGCTTAAAGCTTACTACTATTCCAAGAACGAGAAGCTCGCGGTTTACGGCTACTACATTAATGGAAACCTATTCGAGATGTTGCACGGTCAGTTATCTCTTTATTTCCTTGGTCTCTCTACTCTCTCTCTCTATATTCCTTTGCTATGTCTCACAAACAGAGGACTCCACTTTTGCAGGAAACAAAGGAGAGGACCGAGGACCTTTAGATTGGGAGTCTCGATCGAGAATCGCCATTGGTGCAGCAAGAGGGTTGGCTATAATCCATGAAGCAGATGACAGGAAGTTTGTCCATGGGAACATCAAATCATCTAATATCTTCATTGACTCGCAATGCAATGGCTGCATCTGCGATCTCGGCTTGACACTCATCATGAGATCTCTCCCTCAGGCTACAATTCGTTCTTCCGGTTATCACGCTCCCGAAATTACAGACACAAGAAAGTGCACACAGTTTTCTGACGTATACAGCTTCGGGGTGGTGTTACTGGAGCTTCTAACGGGTAAATCACCAGCGACTCACGAAAACATGGACTTGGCGAGCTGGATAAGGTCGGTAGTGTCGGAAGAGTGGACCGGAGAAGTGTTCGACATAGAGCTTGTGAAGCAAATGGGTATAGAGGAAGAGATGGTTGAAATGTTGCGAATAGGTTTGGCTTGTGTAGCTTTGAAGCCTCAAGATCGTCCCCATATAGCAGATGTTGTGAAAATGATGCAAGAATGAGAAAACAAATTCAATTCTCCAAGAGATTAATCAAAAGCATATTTTTTTTCCGAATATGAACGTTGTTGAAGAAGGAAACTTTGATTGAATAAGAAAAATTCCCATAGATTCAAAACATGAATTCGATTTCACATGTATCATAATTCAACTGATTCCATACAGAAACACATAGAGAGAAAGCATACGAGACTCACTAGCTACTGAAAACACAAAAGAAGATTCGGCGAATCCAAGACCACGCCACGCATAGGGGAATCGAAGCCAAATCGAGTGATGTGGCTTCGGCGATGATGAAATCGGAGGGATCAGACAGGGCTAAGGAGCTGGAAGAGATGTGGCTTCGGATCGGAGTTCATGCCGACGATGATGATCAGAGGGATGAATCCGTATTGAGTCGCGACTTTGGCCTTCTTCAGAGACCAATTGCTCCATTCCTTGACGAGCTGCAACTTCGATTTCTCATTCGAAGAGGAAGCTCCCTTTGCTCCTTTTCCTTTCCCTTTGGGCCTCAGCGATATCGTAGACTCCATGGATTCCGATCTCGGGAGTTTCGCTTCTGTGCAAGATGTCCGATTCGATTGCGTAAATTTTTGATCGATGCCGAAACCCTAAATCCCTCTTTAAGGTGAGCTTAGAAGTCTCCGGATGATACAGAGGGTTCTGACCCACCTTTTCTGTAGCCAAATCTTTTTGTTTTTCCATTTTTCAGTTTAGTTTTTTTTCCTACACTAAATTCTGTTATGCTATTACAGTTTTTCAAATCTAATTCGGTTAGCTATGAGTAGTGCTAAAAGAGTATAGTTTTAGAAGGTTGATGCATTTGTATTTCTTTTATTATTCACCGAGATATGCATTTCAAAACATAATTGTTAGCAAAAAATTAAATGATGTTTTTAAAAAGTTACTAAAATAAAGATAATGACTAAGTACTACTGTAAATTTCTGATATTTATTCACTCTTTATTTCTTTATATAATGCAAACCTAAAAAGAAAAATTACTGGGAGAGAAAGAAAACAAACAATTTTCCAAGAAAATTATCTCTTTTGTAACTCTTAATGATTGGGAAAAAGAAAAGTCTACCGTGGTCCATTAGAAGATGCTGAGATCGAAGGGGATCACCAAGTTTTGATGGTTCAATGCAGAGAATTCATTTCATGGAGGTAGTAATTGGTTTGGCTAAGGACCCATTGGGGTTTATGAAAATGTTCAATCACGATAGGGTTCAAAGTATTTTGGTTCACAAAAATAGATTTTTTCATTAAAAATTAAATAAAAAATATAACTAAAATTAAGGCAATATATTGTTGATTTTTCAACGGAGCATCTCTCTTGTTTTAGGTTTTACTCAAAAACAAAAAAAAAAAAAAAATTATATGTTTATAAGATTACACCAAGACAAGAGTTGGAACAATGTAACGAAATAGAATAAAGCATAATACTAATATAAAGAGATTCATGGAGACACAATGCTCAAATAGTTTGATGAACAAAGCCTGCTTTTTTCAATAGCGGTTGTTACCATAAGGAGGACGAGACATGTTGTTCTGAGGTTGATATGTCTGCGATGGCTCTCTTGGTCTTGCATACTCTGCGAATATGACCCAACCGTCAAGAAACTGCAGATTAAAAAAAAAAAAAACACAAGAGAAGAGAATTAGCCCAAGATTTTGATTACATTTTATGTATTTGAGAGAAATGCGTATTAAAATTAGAACTGAGTAGTTATTATTTATTTACCTTGCCATCCATTCCAGCTATGCCTTTAGCAGAGTCTTCTAAGGTGGCATAACGAACAAATCCAAAACCTTTTGAATATCCTGAGACTCTGTCTGTGACAACCTTAGCTATATACAAAACCAATTTTGATCGTTACAGTTAGTTTTCTGAACGACTAGTTTTTGAGTCACAATAAAAAAAGTGAATATACCATCAGCAACTTCTCCAAACTGAGCAAAAGCTGTCCTAAGTCCTTCAGAAGTGGTGCGTTTACTAAGCCCTGTAAAAGAATAATGCTTTAGGATTACAAAAGTTTCAAGAGAAGAAGCTTCAGGGAACTGAGACACGGCATCATGAACAGAACAATATATGAAAATGGTTATCAACCCTCAAAACCTCAACGATGTTGCCAGAGCGAATGAGTATCTGATCTAAGGTTGTGTCATCGGTATCCCACTTACAAAAACTGTTGGAACTTAAATTAATAAGTGAGGTGGAGTCACTTTTCCGGTGGC
>OVBJ01003263.1:0-12980 GCA_900406535.1 Noccaea bulbosa
AAACGGATAAGATCAAAGATGAAACTTTGTAATATTAAATTCAACATATCTTATAGACAAATTTACAAATAATGAAAAAAAGAAGAAGATTGGATCTAAATACAAAAGTAGGCTTGAGACTTTTAACAAATACCCGAAAACCCAAACCGTACCGACCTGAAATACCTGAACCCGATTAGTTTTGGGTATACAGAAAATCACCCATTGGATAAAATATTTGATACCTGTGGGTATTGGGTAATACCCGAACCTAACCGATATCCGATCGAGTACCCGAATTACCCAAATTATGAGTACAATGAATTTTTTAATATTATAAATATATATATTTTTTATGTTTTGGATTTTTTTAAGGTTTTCAGATATATTTTCAGTATTTTATTTTTTATTTTTTTAAAAAAAATCGGATTTACATATATTTTTTTCGGGTTTTCGGGTATTTTATGGGTTTTTAGGTATATTTTGAGTTTTTTGGTGATAAATAACCGAAATACTCGAACAGAATGAAAACCAAAATATTTCGGGTAAATTTCGGTATTCCAGAGTGATATCCGAACCTACCCGAACCCGAATGGACCCGAACTAATACCGAACCAAAAATTATAAATCACCTATATGGGTACAGTGATCCTTTACCCGAAATACCCGAAGCCGAATGGAACCTACCCAAACCCGAATAAATAACCTTAAGTCGCAGGCCTATACAAAAATATGGTTTTCTTGATCTAAATGGCCAAAATTCTCTTTTTAAAAATAAGCTTCACACTAACACCAAAAAAAATATCGATGGAAATGGTTTGGTTCTGTTTAATTAAACATTAAAATAATATTCAATATTAGAAATCTAATATTCACAAATTTCATTAACTCAAAGTTTAGCAATATCACGGGTCAGAACCAACATTTTTTTAGATTCATATATTTTCAGAGTGACATAAAGAAAGAATATATCAAATATGAAAGTTTGTAATCTTGACTTTAACATGCTTCATGGACAAATTTACAAATAAAGAGAAAATAAGAAGATCGAATCTACAAACAAAAGTATCGTTTTCTTGACCCAAATTGTCAAATCTATACTATTAAAGATTCATCATCGTATATTCCAAATTGCCAATCTATAGATTCATCATTATATATCACAAATATATTATTATTTACATATTATAATGTGAATAGTTAATTTTTACTTATCAAAAATTATAACATTCCGTGCATCTCAAGCATGGGTCCGCTACTAGTCTGTGATTATTTGGGCAGCCCTGACAAATGTGACATTAACATTAACAAGGAGAGAGAAGAATAATGAGAACGAAAACAAAGGTCCAGAAATATTTGTAAACACGTTAATCAACAATGATTGAATTGGTGACGAGGAATAAGTAGGTTGCTAGTCTATTTTGTACCCAATTATTTGTTTCTAAAATATTTTAGCCGAACAAATGTATCCGATTAAGCTATCCTTGTTTCGGTTTGCTAACAGCGGCTGGTATCTGACTTAAACTTTGGCTTCAATTTTAATTTCTTATCTTCCATAGCAACCTTAATATCAACCAAATTCATACGGTATACTCTATATATCTCCTACCCAATTCTTAGTATAGTATTTTTCTTAATAAAAGTCAAGTTTGTTTACTATTTTCTATTGCTTCACCTCAACTCAATTGGTTCAGCTTGTAGATTAACAAAGAAAGTTGAGTAAAAACAATGCAAATCAAAGTTTAGCTTATTTGCCCAATAAATTGGTTTATACTCCGAAAAAACGATGCAAATGAAAGTATTAACAAAAGACTTGTAGGCGAATTTGCCAACTTCTTGAAAGCCATGCGCGTAAGCGAAATGTGCTTATGGTGCGCGTGGACTTCTCAGCTCGAGTATACAGGTCCACTAAAAATTATACGGACCCACAATAGGCCCATAAGAGGCCCAATAAACGCTTATTATTATTTAGAGAAAAAAAATGGAACTTAATTGGTAAGGAAATCAGAGTCGCTTACGAAAACGTATACCATAGTAGTAATATTATCATCACTGACTTTGTTGAAGAAAGAGACACGAGAAAAAAGGAACGTGACTCGCTTACGTTATGACGTTATGTGACTAATGACTTTAATTTATTAAATTACATATGAGCATGAATCGAATCTACGCTAGGTTCACGTTTCTTGCATGATCTTTCGGATACCAAAACAAGTTTTGATTACTTTTTTCCAAAATCTGGGATTGAAATGGAAATTTAATCATCATAATAAAGTATATAAACCCTCTATCAATAACAAGTTCCTTAATCTAGTGATTAACAACATAATTAACTCAATTTAAGCACGCAACGAACTATGCACACACAAACGAAGGAACAGAGAAAGAGAAAGAGAAAAAGAGACTTCTAGTAGAAGCAGTAGGAGGAGGAAGTCTTGTTTGGGTGAATAAGACGAAAGAAGCGTCTACGGCGGTTGAAAAACGCCGTTTTGAGACGCGACCATACGACGCGTTTCAGCCTCCGAGCGGATTTCAACCTCATCCAAACCACTTTCTTCACCACCCTCCTCACAGATCTCTTGATCTTCTCCGTTAAGCTCTGTTTCCTCGAGAATTGGTAGCTCTTAAGGAACAACTGTCTCTTCTCCACGTATCCTCCTCCGTAGCCATAGCCATAGTAACCGTTATTACTCTGCCAAACGCCGCCGCTGCTACTGTTCATGCTCATCGGAATCTTTCTTGGAGCAGATTCCGGTGGCGGCTTATTTGGTTAACTTGTAAACACTCAGCCGCCGCCACCAAACCGCCGTCAACGAACAGTGTTTTGTCGGAGAAATCTCAATCTCGCTTCAAGTGCTTCACGTTGTTGCTTTAAATATTGTTGGCTTGGCTTTTGCCTTTGCTCTATCTAACTTTTGACGTACCACTACCTCTTTTACTACTCTGCTTTTAATGGCGTCTCTGTCTTCTTTTTTTTCTAAAATAAAAAGTCTCGTCAAATCAAATAGACAAACAAATACACGTATGTAGGTGAGACTTTAATCTAACCTCCCAACAAGTAAAAAATCAATATAAAGTTCAAAGTTCACGTTCTGCTTATAGTTAAAGAAAAATTTAAAAGTAGATATATGTAGATTAAACATTTACATGTTGCGGATTTGTTGTAATTTTTAAAATAGTAACAAAATTAGTTGATTGATTAAACAAAATGTGGAATGACATAATGATATCGACATGTTTTTCCAACGGATTTTTATCGTATGTTTTGTTGCTGGGGTCTTAGGTGTATCAATGTTTTCAATTTACTAAAACTGTTTATGTTAGCAACTAAACATAACAGAAAAACCAAATCAGGGTCTTATCTATAATTGATAAAAATGTAAGCATAAATAGCACACAGACAAAAAAAGTTGATATAATATCTGCGGTCTGAAAGGAACATAAAAGGAACATAACAGCTCCAAACAACACACAAAACACAATACACATAGCTCCAAACTTTATCCAACTCTTTCTAATTCCATACCAAATATGATCACAACTTTTTGAGACTGTGTAACCAAAATTCCATGATCATTTTATATCTACAAACCAAAGATAGTGAACCAAAGCAAGAACAAGTAATAGGAATCACCAGAGGAAAGACTCATAAGAACAACAATGGATTACACACACGAGTAAGAACACTTATATCTCCATCTCCAACTAACATCTTCCTGCTTAGCAAAACACGCTTAAGAGACTACTGAATCTAACACTTTTGTTACTGTTGTTAAAAGGTTGATATCATCAAATCATCTTCCTCACTATCTAGGCCCTGCACTTACATTAGCAGAAGGGACCTTGCTTGGGTAGCTCGATATATCAATGTCCATGAGCGACATGTCATACATTGTGGAAGCCGAGTCTGAGGCGTCGACAAGCAAAGAAGATTTCATTGTCTCTGGGCGTGCAGGATCAGTCACACCGGAGGCTTTCGGTGTGCTTGTTCCAGAAGAGGAGTGACTAGAGACCGAAACACCATCTATCTTGTTTCCGAACAGGTGCTTGTTCTTTCTAACAGCATCCATTTCCTGACCAGTTGGCACAAATGTTCGTGCTCGGTACTTCCTTGTCCCTTCCTCACCACCATCATTGTGATTATAGAGCACATAATCGTGATACGCAGGGGCAAACTGTAACAACATCGCAACTCATCACCGCAACAAAGGGATACGCATACTAATTTACTTGAGTAGATATGTTTTACAAACGAATCGTTTACCTGGTGAACAGTGTCATGGTAGAAATCATTTAGTTGAACAGCATGCGCTAGGCTTGCAGAGAAACTGTGAGCTCCTCCAACATTGGCACCTGCATATTCCTTGTATGGAAATGCATAGAAATGAGCAGCTGCAGCTATAAGCATCTCCACACATATAATGAAATTTTGGAAGAGAGCCGCTTCTTCTTCGTCCCTTATATATCCAGATTTAGCAAAAAGGAAAACTAGAACACCCTGCAACACAAAAAGGTCATGGAAATTGTTAAAGTTTTGTGAAAACCAGCAAAAAAGGCAGAAGTTAAAGACAAAACCAAATTTAGTGATAGCAAGAGCAAGAGAATGAGAAAATTTACCTGCCAATAGGTTAGAAAGACAACAGACTTTATAATCACAAACTTTGGGACTGGATTGAATGGTTGAAGCAGATCTTTGCATGCCACATAAAAGAGGACTAATGCGTACAAAGCCACTGTGTATGATATAGTGTAGATGATGGTAAGATAGAGATAGGATTGATCAGGGCTAAAGTTTCCATCCTTGTATTTCCGTTTCGCATAGAGCACAAGTGTGACAGCAACTAGGATTGGCTTTAGAATTACAAATTGCAGACAACCTTGCTTGCACCGCCGTATAAAACGCCTATGTCATAACATAGTCAGGTATGTATGAGCCAGTACATGTTAGCTAGGCTGAAATTGAAATCATCATGATGATAATATACGTGGACTAAAGATAAGTTCATGCGACCAAATGATTGACAAGCACTCATCCATAAAAGATCTCTCAGAGTAGTTTATCAACAATTTATAAAGTTTACAGATATTGTGAAAGAGCACAGGAGAAACTGAAGATACATGCAAATGCCACCAATATAAGCAAAGAGAAGACAGGTCCATTTTGAAAAAACTAACCCGTCTAATGGTAGAGGTGGGAAGCAACAAGTCATGAGATGCCACGAAGGTTTCAGAGAGCGCCCAGTTAAACTTATAACTACAGAACCTGGGCCTCCAACCCATGCCAAACATAGCGATAGAAAATTATAAATCACCCACGCTTCGTAACTGAAACATGTAAAAAAACATTACAAAGCCTTAGGAACATAAACCATCAGGTCTGCAATTGTTGAAACCAAAGGTTCCACTATCTATTCTCAATGGTCAATGTGAGCTTTCTATAGTAAGCTCGAGTAAAGCACATCCCATGCTAATGAAGTAGCAAATATGAAAAAATCAGAAACACTCACACTTCTCGGATTGAGTTAAAATAGATGGAGCTTTTGGGCAACACAAGAGCTAAGAATGACATCAAGGCATAGACCTGTGGTGCCAAAAACAAACCACGAACATGTTAATTCAACACGAAGATGGAGTTCACAGATCAGGGTAGACAAACAGAAGCGAGCTCTTGGAAATGGTAATACTGACCGGGACCATGAAGACGATGCGCACAATATATCTCTGATAAATTGGTTCTGTGTAATTCAAGAGGTGCTTGTAGATATGGAATAAGGCCAAAGCAATGGCTCCCACCGTACACAGAAAAGCCACAATAATGAGGTAAATGGGCAGCAAATCCGCCATTTTCTGCAAAAAGAAACAATTTTGGGTAAGTACGTTCTGAACAAACTCGTCGAACTCCAAATAAGGAAAATGCTAAAGGTAATAACCTGTACAAGAGGAGCTTATTGCCCAGGAGGTGTCAGAAGACTGAAGCTTTAAAGCGGAGTAGATACAACAGGAGAGAAAACTCCAAATCCGATCTCAATTTCACGATTCGAAAGGCTTTTAAACCTCGATGAGCTTTCAGCAAAGTGAAGCAGCGAAGAAAAGGGGCGAGATTGCAGAAATGAAGCGAGACTCGGAATTCGGGAATCTGAGAGTGATTCAGACGCAATCAATCAAGAGGGGGCCTACCTCGAAGGCTGAAGAGGAATCGTAAACGCAATGAGAAAGCAAACAAAAGTACAAAACAGAGGGATTTCTGGACACAGATCAAACGGAAATCGGAGAAAACCTATACTCTCCCGGATTTTTCTGATCGGGGGTTTACGCTTATCCTGATCTTGCTTCGCAGAGAGAGAGAATTTAGGAGATATGAAGTTCAAAAATTTCACAAAGCCGAGAAGAAGATTAATCTTTAGTAATTATCTGAAAAAATTAGCAATGACATGGAATCATAAAATTATAGAGAATTCTCAAAGATACTACAAATATAAGTTTCTATTCCAAAATTACCATTAATAAGTTTATTTTCTAAAAATACCACAAAAACTATTTTGTTTCCAAAAATACCATAGATTTGTTTCCACATATACCATAAACCCAGAATTAAACTTCAAATACTCAAAAGGCTAAACTCATTGATTATTTGCTTTTCTTGATTTTAATACTCCATCGTTAGCCCATTAAAATATCACCGTTACAAAACATAACATAACTAAACTTAACAAAGATAATTGTTTTCATTTAGATGATGTTGTCCCATCGATGTTGGAATGACGATGTGCGTCTTCATAAATTAGTGGGGAAAAAACGAAGTCTTTAGATCGACTTACTTTGTTTTCACAATTTCACTATCAAGTAAAAAACACTTCTTAAGCGTCTTCACTAGTTTATTTTAGTTCTCACACACTATATTACATATTTTAAGTTGTAACCACATTCATATCTTGGTACATTTTTCCCGTGATCACTTGGTACATATATTAATAACGACGTTTAATATTTAGAAGAAAATATTGCTTCGAGAAACTTAACCATGTTCAAATTCAGCTGAAATGCTTTAGCTAAAATCTCCCGCAAAATCAAAGGTTTCAATCTAAAAACCACGTCTGCTATCGTGATCGTTCATGGATTTTGCCAAGATCAGCAAACACAATGGCGTATGTTGTCCCAATGAAATGACTTGAAAATATATCATTTCAATGGGAAACACAAATACATCTTTTGGGTAAAGAACCTCGGATAACAGTTTGTTGTCTTCGATGACACAAACCGGACTAAGAGCGTTCACTCGACATGGATGAGGATCTCGATGGCTCGTGGGTGTGTGTGGCATATAGTCTTTCAGTAGATGGTTTTCAGGCAAACAACTGACATGTACTTCCTCATTGCAGCTCCACTGCCGTACCATGACCAGGGACGGATCAAGAAGATAATTGTATATGGGGCACAAATATATAAATATTAAATATAATTTAATTAGTTAAAATATTATACTACTAAAATAAAAATATTACATAATGATCATAATTGTTTGTATAAGTAAAAAAAACAATAGAAAACAAAGAAATAACTTGAACTTAGGTTATGAAGGACAAAAGTAAAGTATGAAACCACTTGAGCTAGATAAGTTTCATCTTTTATTTCTACCTATACATCGAATTTATAAAATTTAGCATGGGGCATTTGCCACACCTCCATACAACGTGGGTCCGCCACTGGCCATGACAATGCATGATACCTCTCTCGGCTGGTATCCGTAAAGCCATATAAGAATCTGTGATCCCTCCGATGGATCTGAGATAGATCCAAACCAACGTATGAGAGATTTCGGGATGCTAAGTACTTCTCCTTCAGCAATAAGTAATTGGTGGATGTGCATAATTGGAGCATTTTTTGCACAAAATTGGTTAACAGGGTATATGTGATGTGTTTTTCTTTGCCAAACTACACATATTATTATGTAATACTAGAAAGTAGAAACATTAATTGAAGTATTGAACTAAAGAAATATATATAATAATTCAAACTTAAGGTCAACCAAACGAAGACTTAAAAATTGTATTTGAGATTGGACGACCAAAAGTTTATCGTTTTTTCTTAAAAACAGACAAGTGGTTTAACATTAACTACGAAGAATTTGTAGGTTCAAGATTTAGAGTTTTAGTTTTGGTTTAGAGAAAATGATTTAGAGTTTTAGTTTTGATTTAGTTTTCAAACTTTATATGTGACATATACATAAACAACTAATAGCTCATCCTTTGCCTTATTGGAAAAAAAACTGATATGGTACATATGGGTAATTTTTGTTTAAGCACACGACATTTTGAAATTGAATATTTAATCCTTGTATAAAAAGACAATTTCGTTTTAAATCTGAAATTATTTCAAATGGAAGTGTAGTGATGGCTACACCAGAAGATTATTGGTAAGTTGTAAGATTAATATATATAGTAGTGCAGACCCACATAACCAAAGTGTCATAAACCACTAATACTGTCATCATTATTAAACTAAAATATGTGGATACAAAAATCACGTGCATTGCAAGTTGTGACTTGTGAAAGAGTGAGAGGGTGGAATGAAACTTTATCTAAAATTAGATTAGGCTCCGTGAATAATATGTGGGTATATTATTATTTTCGAATGACACGTATAGTATGAAAATCAAAATAGTTTTGATTTCAATTTATTTGAGTTAGAATCGAATAATCTCCATTTCTTTTTTGCACTTCGGAAAACATGATTTTTTTATTCTAAATTAGAGAAAGATAACAGAGATAAAAGTACACAATTAAATTTTTGAAGGTACTTATTATATAGGCTTTAGTAAGATATAAAAATATGGCAAACATACTTTTTCGTTATAATATAGAACATTTTTCTGTTAATATGACATGAAAAATATATACTTTTGCCTTTTCCATTAAAATATTAAATTATTTCTTTCATGTTTTTTTGATGATTGTTGGTTTTTTTTAAAAATAAAAAATGCATTTTTAACATTTTTTAATTATGTTTTTTCTTTCTCCTTTTTTAACATGTTTTAATTAGAACAAGAAATATGAAAAAATATTCACAGAGAAGTCACAATAATGAGGTAAATGGGCAGCAAATCCGCCATTTTATACAAAAAGAAACAATTGAGGTAAGTATGTTCTGAAGAAACTCGTCGAACTCTTGTTTTTAACACTGATTGACTAATCTAATGCAAATTATGAAAACTGTTACAAGACAATTCTACAACAGACTATTCTACTGTCTTCAAAGGCTCCACGACGACACCATTCTGTAGACCTCCTGTAAACTTGTTTCCATTAATCTGCATAAATTATTAGCAAATCACACTCGTCGAACTCTAAATAAGGAAAATGCAAAAGGAGATAAAGGCAATAACCTGTACAAGAGGAGGTAATTGCCTCTTGATTTCCCCAGGAGGTGTCAGAAGACTGAAGCTTTAAAGCAGAGCAGAAACAACAGGAGAGAAAAACCCCAAATCAGATCCCAATTTCATGATTCGGAAGGCTTTTAAACCTCGATGAGCTTTCAGCAAGTGAAGCAGCGAAGAAAAGAGGCGAGACTGCAGAAATGAAGCGAGACCCGGAATTTGAGAACGATCTGAGAGTGATTCAGACGCAATCAAGAGGGGCCTACCTCGAAGGCTGAAGAGTAATCGTAAACGCAATGAGAAAGCGAAACAGAGGGATTTCCGAACACATATCAAACGGAAATCGGAGAAAAACCTCTACGGAAGAGGCACTTACCCGGATTTTTCTGATCGAGGGTTTTACGCTTTTCCTGATTTTCAAAAAAAAAATCTCAGTGGATATACAAGTAGAGCCGAGAAGAAGAAGATTAGGGAATATTTAATCTTTAGGAATTATCTGAATAATCAGCGCAGAGGTGGAATCCATTCAAAGTTCAAACTTCAAATATGGTTGGGACTTTTTTCCGAAATCCAAAAACCGGACCCGAACCGAACCGAACCGAAATATCCGAAATCGAACCGAACCAAAATATCAGAAACCGAACCGAACCGATATAAAACAATTTATCCAATTGGTAAATATTTGAATACCCGTGGATATCGGATAATACCCGAACCGAACCGATACCCGATCGGGTTACCCGAATAACCTGAATTATAAGTAATTTCTATTTTTTGAATATTTATACGAGTTTTCAGATATATTACAATTTTTTATTTTTTCAATTTAATTTTTTGAATTTCTAGATAATTTTGGAGTTTTGGTGAATATTTTTCGAGATTTTAAATATATTTTTGGGTTTTTGGATATATTTTTAAGTTTTTGATATATATTTAGGTTTTTGGGTAATAAATATCTGAAATATCCAAACCCGAACCATAACCAAATTTTTTTTGGTAATATTTGGTTCTAAAATTATGGACCCGAACAGATCCGGAACCGAAAATACCTTTCTGATATCAAACTGAAACTCTTTAAAAACCTATATAGGTAGATTTCATATACCCGATAGATCCGAACCCAAACGGTTCCAATCCGAACCCGACCAAAACATCTGAAATCCCTTACCTACTTCAAACCATAGAAAAAATTATGGAGAATTCTCAAAAATACCACTAATATAAGTTTATATTCCAAAATTTTTATTTTCAAAACAATACCACAAAAACTTTATTTTTCCTAAACTACCACAAACTAAAAACTATATAACCTCATAATCTTATTCCCTTCGACCGCTAGTCAACCCAACCGAATTCAATGATTATTTGTTTTCCTTCGATTTTTCTATTCTATGGGTTAGTCCATTTACATTTCGCCGTTACAAATTATATCCTAACTTAACAAATTAAAAAAGGTTTCTCTTATAAAATTGTTTCCCATTATATTTGTACATGATAAAAAGATTATTGTTTTCTTCTAACGACGTTGTCGCATCAGTGGCAGATTAAAATTCTGCCTAAGGCACATAAATTAAAAAAAATCATAAAATTTATACTTATAATATGTTTAATAATATGTTGAGTTTCCGAAAAGCACTAACTTAGTATTAATTTTCACTTGAAAATTCATTTACATAGATTTTTTTTTTTTAAAAGATATATAAGAAAATATTGAAACAGTATTTTTCTATTTTTTTTATAAATTTAAAGCATATAATATTTGGTTACTTGTACATACTAAATTTTATGGTTAGTAGAGTAATCGAACGAACCAAAATTACTATTACTAAGTTTTCGATCTTTAATATGTCTTGATCAGGATCTGATGTTTAACCGGATTACATTCGATTTATGTGTTCAGGGGGGCTTACACGGGAGTATGTTCACAGCAGCATGTGCCTAGCTACAAGAGCCATATGGATAAGTTCAAGGCCAAAGGCATTGATTCCGTCATCTGGCTCTCTGTTAATGATCCCTTTGCTATAAATGGCTGGGCAGAGAAGATTGGTGCAAACAGGGGAGGATGCCCAATGGAGATAGACAATTATGTCTGGGAAATTGGCCTGCTTTAGGTTCAGTAACTGTCTTATCATAGTTTAATTGATAGCTACCAGAGTAATTTCTAGGGGCGAAATGATTCATGTAACCTAACCTAGTAAAAACAGGTGTGGTAAGCGGTAACTAAAGATAGAGAGGGAGGTATATATGTGTACATGTTTCAGTAGGACTATATATATATATATATATATCAATTGCTGAGTTGAAGAACCATGCTGGATGACCAGAGCTGTCCACGTCTGAATCTTTTCATGGGGACAGGAGTGCCATTCCGCTTCATGTCACCTGCAAGCTTTGGTATAACGAGTACAACTGTACAAGGTCCGAAGAAATGGATGACATCAATGGAAGCTTCTGATGATGATCCAAATGACGACGATTCTTGTAAGCTGATCTGCTGTGATAATTCTCCATCTACCTTCCCTCAGGCTTGCTTAGCAATGCTCGTCTCATATTTGGCAGTTACCTCTTCTCAAATCTATCCTTATTTCTCTATCCCTCACAAGATTAGAATCTATTATTTCTTTATAATTTCTATAAAATACCATTTCGGTATAATATTTACTAACTGGAGAAAACAAATATTATAGATTAACAATGAATTGGTCTTTTGGTTCTTTAAAACAAAACATACATTACGTTTGTTTTCTTTTGTTGAAAAGGGTTTTAAATCCTTTTCAATCCCGAATCTAGAATCTATCTACTTCAAGGAAAATAACTTAAACTAGAGAAAAATTAAAAAAGAACGTATTAACATGTTAGACTGCCATAGCCCACAGGTTACATCGGTAGGAAAAACTGACGTCCTGGGAAGTTCGAAACCTAAAAAAATATATTTTATTTTTCTTTGAGAAAATCTTTTGGGAATAATCTTATTCCCTTCGACTGCAAGTCTACCCAATAATCTTAAGCCCTTAAAAAAAAAAAAAAAAAGTCTACCCAATAATCTTATTCACAATTTCACACGTCTTTTTTTTTTATTACTATCAAGCTGTAAAAACATCATATTATTACTTTTTTTTTATTACTATTTTATTTTAGTTCTCACACACTATATTAGTATATTACATGCATGTTTGTAAGTTGTAACCACATCAGGCCACTTTTTCATATTTTGATACATTTATCCCGTGATTCTTATACTTTTTTATTAATATATAGTAATGACGATTAGTATTTAGAAGAAAACCTTGCTTCGAGAAATCTAACAACGTTCACATCCAGCTGAAACGCTTTATTAGCTAAAATCTCCGGGATGAAGAACCTTGGAGAACAGTCTGTTGTTGTCTTGGTTGGATGACACAAACCCGACTAAGAGCGTTCCTTCGACAAGGACTAGGATCTCGGTGGCTCGTGGGTGCGTGTGTGGCGGGTTTTGACCGCCCGGGGCAAAGTCGATTCGGACAGAGACACTCCGAGGGTGTTGAATCCAGGGATGTTGTCGACGTTAACGTTGGTAACGTTGGAGCCGACGCGGTTTATAAAAACTTATAAAGCTTTATGAACTTGGAGGTATAAAGAACTACACTTC
>OVBJ01003264.1:0-12972 GCA_900406535.1 Noccaea bulbosa
CCGCGGATTTAAGCGGGGCGGGTGCGGGTCAAATTTTTTTTTGAAAACATTTGACAGGACGGGTCGAAGCGGGTCAAAAAAATTGATTGACCCATGCGGGGCGGGTCAAGCGGGGCGGTTTTTACCCGTTTGACAGCTCTACTTAAAATATCTTTTTTTGGGCTAAATTAAAATATATATTACTTTCAGCATAATCGGTTTAGTTTGTCTTATAATCAGAGTATCAAGTTTGATTCAGAACATTATCTAAAAGATTGTCATAAATTTGATAAATGAAAAGAAAATAACACATATATATTTTTGCAACTAATGATACAACTAGTATATATTTATTATTTGAAATGTCGATTGTCCTCTATAACTGAAGTTAAACAACTAACGTTTTGGGTTTAAATCCTAATCCAGTGGGTAATGGAAGGGTTCGTAAATTCAAACTGAATTATATACTTCCTCTGTTTTATTTTGGCACTAACTGGTAACATCAATTTTGAGGAATTGTGAGGAATTTGGAGGAATAATTTTTTTAATACACCAGTTAGATTTGAGTAATTGTGATGAATGTTGAGGAATGTCAAATAATTTTTCTTTTTCAATTCCTGTTTATATATTATTACTTCACAGTTTAATGTATTTAATTAATATGACAAAATAAAAGTTATCATTAAAACTTTTTAGTTATAACATTTCATATAATAAAAACTTATGAATGTACAATTATTCGGTATCCGATCTCATCATCTCTAAATATTCAAATTTTTGTAGTTTCCGAAACTGAATCTTAATAATAGAATAACATATAAAAAAATTTAACATTGTGGATACAAATAATAAAAAGTTTACATGAACATAACCTGTGTTCAAAAAATCGTTAATCGTTAATCGGGCGGTCGGGCCGGGATTAACAATTTTTTTAAAAATAGAGATTAATCGGGGATGAAATTTTGACCATATTTTGTATATTTTTAAATTTTTTCATATATATAACACATATTAGATCAATATAATCATATTCCAAAAGATTATAATTTATTTTCCCAAAATTAGTTTTGTTGTTAACAAGAAACTAAATCCTTTTTATATTTTGTTGTTGTTTTGATGTAATAAAAAAACAAGAAACCAAAATTTATATCAGATTTCAGAAAAATATAAATTTGACCTACCGATTTACAGAATTAATTGGTAATTATTGTAATTAATCTGGTAAAATCGGTCAAACTAAATAGTATCACCGATTAATGAAAATCGATACGGTCACCCTCTTTCGAGCAATTAATCGAAGGATTAATCGGAAAAATCGGGGATTTTTTGAACAGAGAACATAACTAAAGGTGGAATGATGTATTAAATACTACTTATTTTAGTTTAAAACAAACTCAATTATAATAAGATATAATATAGATTTTTAAATTATTATACCATGTAAACTTCATAAACAAAGCAAATAAAAGTACGGATGCTACCTACACTACATAAGAGAATTAAGCAATTAACTTTAAGTTAATAATTTGAAAAACTTTAACTTTCATATAAACAATTTGGATATTTGCATATGATTATCATTTTAAAATTTTTGGTTAATAATATTGTTTAATTAAACGATCATACAAATTTTATTTATAAATACTTTAATTGTAATAAAAGTATTGTTGGTTTGTTAAGATAAATTTTGTTTATATTTAATAAGGTTAAACATGTATATTTACAGTTTAATACCAATATTTTCTTTGAATTTTCAAGTTTAAATATATTAGGATAAACTGATGAAACAATTTTTTATATAAAATATTAGTTTATTCCGCATTCCGTATTCAGCAACATTCAGCAGTTACCATTCATATTACTAAATAATCTGCCAGATTCCGGAACTATTCATCATTTAATATACAAGGAGTTTTAGAGTTTCTATGCAAAATTAAATGTGTTTTTGTTATTTTTGATTATTTATATTCTGCAGATTATATTTTTATTGGTTGAAATATTTTGGAATTGATGATAAAATATATTTTATTTCAAAAAAAATACAAAAATTAGATGGCTTCTTAATTTGTGTGTCAAAAGCTTAAACCCCCTATATTATGAAACAGAGGGAGTAATAATGGTCTGGTGAAATGGACAATATTAATAAAGTTGGTCATGGTTTTTTTTTTTTTTTTTTTTTTTTGAGGANCTAGATTTTTTTTTTTTGAACATAAGCTTTCAATTTAAATAGTGTGGGTTAGGTTTATATGGAATTACATTCCGTTTGACACGTGAATGAAGATGCTTTTTGCATGTGAATTTCAATTTGCTTTGTAGCGCGAATAAGTTGATTAACCAAAGGAATATCTATTATGATTCCCCAATAAAATGAAAAGAAAGAAAGATAAAGTTTTAGTGTCCAAGAAATAAAAATTTCAAAGAGAAAAAGTGAAAAGAAATTTGGAAATTTTAAAGTAAAAAGATTAGAGCACAATCGAACAACGATGAGAAGACAATTATCATAAAGATACTTTCGTTTTCTGTCCTCGGACTTGCTGTTACCTATATAAATATTATATTGGTAACCAAATTTATGTCTACTCAAAGTGCAACTAGATAAGAAAAGAAAAGATACATTTATCATTTTCTTATTCCATAGATTTCCCAACTTTAAAATCCTCGATATTTATAACTGCTATTATATATAGTCTTACAAAATTTGGTTCGAAATTGTTAGTGGTCATTTGAATTTTATTTTTATTTTCTGGCGAACTAGATCATTGTTGGTCATGTTTCACATTTTCTTTCAATTCCAATGGTGCCAAATAGCAAGCAAAAAACATCAACGAACAAAAGATACATGTTTGATAGATATAGGTTGGCATTTTTTGTTCTTGGGTTTGTTGCGTTTCGGTTATTTTGGTTTAATAAAACCTAGCTAAACTGCTGATCAAACTGAATCTGTTTTCTTTATATCTGGTTATCAGTTAGTACGGTTTGAAGAAAAATTTAATCAAATGTGCATGTATTCTGGTCTGGTTTGGGTTTGATTAATTAATGGTTCAGTACGGTTCGATAAAAAAGCCCACCTCTAGAGCTAGCCCGCAGTGACTGCTATCACCATTTAAATCGTTAGGATATTAATGGTAACCGAAGACGAAACCGATTAGTCCATATCCGATCTGCACCATCTTTTTGTACCATCTTAAAAAGATGTCGGATGCGGTCGCGGAATCAAAATGATTGGTAACGTTCGATTGTTAAGTTTTTATACGAAGCTCTTCTCGTCGCTCTCAACCAATTGGTAAGTTTTTCATTTTCCAATCCGACCTTATGTGTCAGTAAAATCTTACCGTTTTGGTAATTGGTATGGTTATAGCCCTATAGCGGTGCCCGTTTCAGTAATAATCTTACTCATGTCGAGATCCTTAATTATGACATTTTGTGTCATTTTGTGTGTGTGTGTGGGTTTTATCGTAACAATTGAATAACAATTGAAAAATAAATAAAATTTGAATACTAATTACTATGAACTCACAAAACTCTCAATCTATAACTTTATTGCCACAATTATAGAAAATGAAGATATAAAATATATAATGGTCCACTAGAAAACGATGTCATGTAGAGTTCAATTACAGCTATTCTTTAGGAAGGACCATTCCACATTCAATTTCGATTCACATACTTTTCAGTTTTCATATCTCTATCTCTCCACAGTGACATTACAATGATGTGATGTGATATGTCCAACACGGTATGTATGCACTATACATAGACAAACACACACACACATGCATATCGTACATGTTAATTAACCTGCATATTTATCAGTTTTATTTCCATTCATTTTCTTGAATAAGCTATAAAAAGTTAATACATTATTGTGAAGTGCTTAGTTCCAAACACTACTGACCGCAAACTAATAGACGAAATGCCTTGTTTTCACAATATCATTTTTTTTTTACACAATGCCATTAGATGGAGTATATATCATTATCGAATTCACAGTTGGGAACATTCAAACTATTTTTTGTGTCATTGTTATTATTAATTATATACGAGTTCTTCATATATTCAATAGCGCAAGAGAAATTCAAAGAAATAAGGAATGCATAAGCTCTATATGAGAAATAATATGATTGTATATGCCATTATGATATAAAACCCATCAATAGTAAAAAAATATTGAATATATCAGGCTAGCTATCAGCTGATATTTGTTAGTTGTTACAAAGTGATATATACTTTTCATATACATGCAAGAAATTAATGGAGATATTACATGGGAAATTATATTTTCTAAAAACAATCCAAATTTGGAACGGCATCTACTATTCTACTTGCACTATTGTTGCCATAGTGGATTTTGGATTTAACAAGCATCCAAAGTTCTATGACTTGGTCCCTACCTCCCAAATTCAGTTCTTATTAATTACTTAATACAGAAATAAAGAACAAAAACTGAGAAAGACCCAATTGTGTATACGTGAGGTGTGGATATCGATCCTTGACTTAGCTGTATATATAGTTATATACAAAGTGACAAATGAACAAATCATATGAAGAATATTTAACTCCTATGATTTTTTCTTTTTCTTTTATGAAATCCAAACTACAGAGACCAAAGTGAAAACAAATAAATAATAGGTAGCTTGGTAGTTGATACCACACTATAAGAGCATCTCCAGCCCTGATACCCTTATATGGGTATCACAACATTTTTTATTACTTTTTTTGTTTAAGAGATTTGGCTTTGATATATAAGTTTTGTTCTCCAATGGTGATACCCTCTATCGAGTATCTAAAAAAAAAAAAATTACAAAAACTAAATCACAACATGAGAGAATTGTATCTTCTCAGTTTCAGCTGTAAAATTGAAGTTTTGTTTCTTTTGAGAGGAGAACTTCAGCGCATTTTGTAGTGTTGAGTCCATAATGATTCAAAAGAATCTTCAGAAAAAAGTTAAAACAATTCAGAAATCTGAACCTATTGAGAAACCCAGCAGCTTGTGGCACATGGTAAACGATACATCAAAGTAGCCTACGAGAGCGTGGATGTAGTCATTGCGTTGTGCAACAAGTTTAAAGGGAGCTGTGAAGGAAGCATCACTAGAAGACATCTTTGAAATATCCATTGTCTGTTACAAACCATCCCAAAATAAAACGAAATGAGCATTAGCTACAAGTACAAAGAGATACTACTACTAATCATTGTAACGTGAATATCCAAGAAGTTCCAAAAGATGGATAAGTTTTTCTTTTCTTCTGATAGTACTTACCAGAAACCCAAGAAGAAGCAAGTCATAGTGGTAAGAAGACGGTTTTCTCACGTTGAAATCGCTAATGTGAAGCTACGCTATGGTCGAAGTAGTAAAGCACAGCAATCATTGATGCTGGAATGAAAGCTCCAATTATGAAGACTATTGGAACATCAAACATCTCCTACAAATTATCAGTTTTTAACCAACACCATTTATGTGGAACCAATACATAAATCAAACATAGAAGAAATCACCACAACGTAATCGAACTTCTCTAGATGCCTAACCTCTTCTCTCAGCTCCTCCTGACTCTCCGTCTTCCAATCAATCAACCTCTCCACCATCGCAAGCTCACTCTCCGCCGCCACGAGGAATATAAACACGGCGGAGTTACCAAGTATCCTCTGCAACGTCTGTGCTCCTTGAATGTCGACTCTAAGAACGATGTAGTCCCTTTTAGCCATGATTTCCGGATTGGCGCTGAAATTAGAACCCATGTGGAATTCGAGGGAACGAAGCGATTGGGCTTCGGGGGAGATGGAATTGGGGATGAATTAGGGTTATCGGGAGTTTGGGTATTGGTCATTTTCAATGAGGAATGGAAGATGAAGATTGATTCGGGGAACAAGATGATGGAGCGAGAGAGAGATGAAGAACAGAGCCGTCGAGAGTCTAGCGAAGAAGATGTTAAAAAAAAAAAAAAAGTTTAATCAGGATGTGCTCTGTAAGTGACACGTAGCGTCTCTCATACCCTCCCAAAATCTCTCCAGGAACATACGTCTCACGATTAATAACCGATTAAAACATTTTTTTAAAAACAAAATCACCTTGAAACCCACTTAAAAACCTGGCCTGATAGCATCTCCAATGGTAATACCCTCAAAAGGGTATCACAACATTTTTTAGTAATTTTTTTTTTTTTAGAGATTTGCATTAGATTTGTAGGTTTTCATCTTCCATTGGTGACACCCTATATAAAAAAAAAAATTGTGTAAAAACTAAACACTTTTTCATCAATGAGTTTAAAGAAAACAGATTATCATTTGACAAAAATAATGGAAACCAGATTCATTACACTGAAAATATAAAAGTATCATCAAGTCTTGTTGATCAACAGGTTGAGTTTGGAGATACAAGGGCTTGAAGGAATTATCCACCTCTAGCGGCATCGTGAAGTAAATCAACATCAACTCCATCAGGAGGCAACTGCACGTACCTTACCACTGATCCACTGATGAAACAGTTCCTCACGGAAAGCTACACAATTCACCAAAGAGAATTGTAAGCAGTAAATCAGTTGAAAAGATTCGTAGAGGAACCATATCATTCCGCAGACAAAGTGTAAAGGCATTGTACTTCTGAGTAGACTGGACAAATCTCAATGGCTACACATATTAGAGAGTATACAAGCAGAAATCTCGATAAAACATGTCAATTGGTACCAAAATAGTTACAAATTCTATCACTTTAGACCAAAGCTTCTCAACACTGGTCATAATAAAAGCAAGAAATGTAAAGCTTAATGGGATATACGTCCCACAGATAATGTAAGTGAGAAAAATAAGAAAGTTTAGTGGGTTAAACAACACCTGCAAAAGCCAAGAATTACGTTTTCAAATTCATCAACAAAGAAGAAGAAAAATGTAGCAAAGCGTTTAAACCACTTTAAGAACAATTCAACAACTCTAATGCTTGGCTCTCTTCTTACAAAGTGTTGTAAACCTCTTCTTCACTACATTATCCGTTCTACAAACACACAAAGAACATAAAGCAGCAGCAATCACAATGGAAAATCTAAACTTTATCCTATAATACAACTAAACTTTATCATTTACTCAGCCTTACAATTGCTCGATGTCCAAACAAAGATTTGCCATTGCCTCATTATCAGATGAATTAATACACGACAAATTTGCCATTTCTTATTGGACGAGAGGTCTTAAAAAAGAGACTGGGATGGAGTATTTGTGATGGTTCCCAAGTCAAAGTCTGGAGTGACCCGTGGCTGTCCTCTTCCACACCTTTGGTACCCATAGGGCCCCCACCTAAAGAGAGCTTGGAGTTAAAAGTAAGCGACCTTCGTTATCCAAGATCCAATTTGTGGAATATGACAGCCGTGCGGAAGCATTTACCTCTCTATGAGGCTGACATCAGAAAACTGATCCCGTGTTCTATTTCTCGAAGGGACGAGTTAGTATGGTTACCTGAAAAATCAGGCATGTATTCAACTAAAACCGGATATGCCTTATCGAAGATTCACTACTCTCCTTGGATTTCGACTGGAACAAGAGCATTTGGAAGCTGAAAACAGAGCGAGCCAAAAGTAAATCACTTTCTATGGAAATCAGTAAATGATGCTCTTCCTATTGGAGAGACGTTAGCTAGGCGTGGAATTGTGGCGGACCTGGCCTGTAAACGATGTGGTCAAAATGAAACTGCTCTTCATGTCCTTTTCAGGTGTCCTTTTGCAATGAAGGTCTGGGAACTGGCACCGCTAGCAATCAAACCAACAGATACCACAGCCTCACCTATCTGCCAACTCCTGAAAGAAGCCCGACTCTCGCTGAACCTTCCTCCAACGGGCCTCTCCCCTGTTCAGTTATTCCCCTGGATTCTCTGGAATTTATGGAAAATGAGAAATCAAGCAATCTTTGAGAAGCGTTTCTTCTCTGAAAAAGAGACAATTCTAAAGGCTACCATGGATGCTCGTTTCTGGATGGAGGCACAACGATTTAAACCAAAGCCGAGGATCCCCCGACAAGTTCAGGCTGGACATATCCCATTACCAAATACCACAAACTGTTTTGTAGATGCAACTTGGCTCGAAAGCACAGGTAATGGGGGTATGGGATGGAATTTTACGTCTGCAAGCAATGAAAGCTTTGCACAAAACTCGACGCATCAACGCTATGCAGCTTCAGCCTTCGCTGCAGAGGCTCTAGCGATGAAGGCTGCGCTCTCGAACGCAGTTTCTTTAAGAATCTAGAAGCTTAATATCTTCTCGGATTATTGCAAGATGCTTGTCACTCTCCTTACTGCAGGTTCATCAACTGTGGCTTTAAGAGGAATCCTTGAAGACATTAGAGACTTGAAGACTCAATTTATTTCTCTCTGCTTTTGTTTAATTCCATGTTTAAGTAATATTTCAGCTGATCAGTAAACAAAATCAGCTCTTGCTCATGTACACTCTTACTCCGTTAATGGGGTTTAAGCTTTATTAATTGAAGTTCGTATGCTCAAAAAATAATAATTATGAAGTAGATGGCAAAGTCGAAATCAACTCACATAGCAAAATCGATATTCATACCTGATTGACTCCTTGTTCTGTTTTCACTGAGACACGAATTGATCAGAGTTCGAACCTGAAAATCCCGGCGGCCACCTCCTGCGATCCACTTCCACGAGACGAAGATCTCTGCTGCCTCCCGCCGGCAAAACGATCCTTCGCCTGAGATCAAGACCGAAACACATCCTCTCTCTCCATCTCTCTTGAATCTCTCAACTCTCTATGTCTTGGGAAACATCCGATCTCTCTCTATCTTACTTGGACTATGCAGATTCAAAGAACATCGGAAGTCGGAGCTCTCACCGATGAAAGAAATTGTGGATCGTCGGAGCTCTCAAAGAGATATCGTCGTTTTCTTTTCTTTGCCTTTTATTTTTTTTTAACAAAAAATCAATAAATCAAATCAGCAAGGCACGTAGCTCATTTTCTCGACACGTAGCTCCTTTTCTTTGTCTTTCAACCCCTCCGTAAATCTCTTCCCCAATATACGTTTCAGTTGCAAATTAGGAATAAAACATTTAACTTAAAAACCCACTGATCACAGTCGATGGTCCAAGTTGATCTCAGAGACGCAAATAAAATATATTAAGATTTTTAATGTCAATCTATAATGAAATCTCCATTTTTGTTTTTAATATTTTATATATTGATACTCTTTTTAATTTTTTATTGATGTGAACTCTACTGGTGAAGAAAATGCTATGCGACTTGATGCGCATAAATTTTAGCTATATTTCATAAGTTGACTACACATAATTACCAAAATCATATCCGCATGATATGAGTTTTCTTTTTTTTTTTTTTTGAAATATTAATAGCAACAAGTGAAAGTAAAATATACTCTTGTGTTCTTTATTAATGAATTGTTTAAGTATTATATCTACAATTATTTGGATGTATTTGGACTCAAAACACATCCAGATACATCTAGATAATTGCATATATAATGCTAAACTATACATTATTTACAACCAAATAAAAATGGTTATAGTGATTTCACCAAATTTTCTGCCAAACTTTTTACCATCACCAGTATCGGTATGAAATCGCTGAAATATGTTTTTCACTTATACTTGAAATAACTCACTTTTATATTGTTGAGCATGAAAATTCCAAGATGAGAACAATGTTAGAAACTTTAGTTCATTAAATAGAACACAATATTCTGAAAATTTAAATTTAAAATTTAATTATTTTTTTTTTTACCTTTAAAATTTATTTTGTTGTGTTCCGTCATTTTCAGAAACCGTGGCCTACACAATTGGCTACATGTACCTTATTAACCATACTGCCATATTCATAATAGTTTAATTGTTTTCAAAAATGGAAATCCATCTTCTTAATTTAAACTTTAAAGGGTATATACAAAGGCGGACCTACGTAGGATGAAGGTGATTCAAGTGACACATGTTAAATTTAAATAGTTGAAATTACTTTCACTAATATCCACATGTCAGTGGATGATTTGGTAGAAGATATTACTATTGACCCCCCAGAAAACGTTTAGTATTTATCTTTGACCCCAAATTTTCTTTGTTAATGTTTTCATTGGGCTGTAGCCCATTAAACTTGGTGCATGATTTATTATAATCGTTTAGCGTCTTTGTGTATTTGACCAAAAGAAAAAAGGTTATGCATAATAAAAAATATTTACAGAAAATATATATTTATTTAATTATATTTTTGATCCAGATAAAAAAAATTTCTAGGTCCGCCACTGGGTATATATAATACCGTATATGCTTCTTCATCCAAAAAACGAAAAGGTATATGTATATGATGATGTTTCCATAGCCTTATAGTAAAAAGGAAACATATATGTACACATGTACCGTGTAGATTTCAGTAAATTGGAGAACTCCATTCACTTGAATATTACAATAGTATGGCAGTTAGAACTATTTGTCAATAATTTATTGGAGCGGAAAATCTATAATGAGGAAAAAAATACTTTATTTCAAATGTTGTAAAAAATCATGAAATTAGATTTTATCATTTGTTAAAACCTAATCGATCAATTAACACGTATGCTATTCCATGTAATTATAGTTTTGCCATACGTTTTCATTAACAACGTTTCACTTTATATATAAGATATATACAAATTTTTTTCATTAGATTTATTTTAATAGTTTCGAACTTTTCTATCAAGCACAAACATTTTTGTCAAACATATCAAACGGCTGATCAGAAAACTTAAACCAAAAAAATAATATCAGATCGAAAATGATTAGTATTAGACTCTTAGTAGTACTACGAAGTCTACAATACGTAAACACGACTACACGAGGCCGTGGGTCGTAGAGCTAATGGTTCTTTAAACAAAAAAGAAAATGGTCAATATGGGCCTATTTACCCCATTGAACCCATTTTAGTTAGAGAAGGCCTTGTTAAATTTTTGTCAATCCTGAAAGTGAGAGATAAGGATTGATTCGTGTAAACAGATTTGAGCACGTAGATACCACACCATATCGTAACGAATTCGATCTTCTCGAGTCGATACCATGCTTGATTATATCGCGTGTTTAACCCAAAAAAAAAAAAAAAAAAAGGGTGAAGTTTCAATTCGAATTGAAACTCTGATTATTAAGAACCTTTGGTATATTCTTGAACCATCATAAAATGCTTAAAGAAATACAGTACAAATTATGCTTGCTCTCCACATATATATATTTAACAATGATTATGAGATTCTAGTACAACCATAGAAATTACATGAAGAAATTTTTTATTTTTTTTTCCTCTATGAAGAATAATTATAAAACTTTTTTTGTTTGTTCGAAAGAATAATTAAAACTTTTTAATACAGAAAATAAAGATCCAGTAAGGAAGCGTTGACTGCTGTAGTTTAGGTCGTTTCAGTGTGGGGTCCACATATGACTTACAGTATATCTGAAACAAAAAAGTATAAATACATGTCTTGATTTTCCAATTTTCTGTGATCCTTCATTAATTCCAAAAACCTTCTCCGTAACTCCCAAAAACTCGAATCGTCCCGATGAGCTCTTCCGATTTTCCCGATGGTTCTCGGGAAAACCCCGCGATTATCCCAGAAATAGATGCAGACGACGACGACGAAGCCCCTTGGTCCAATCTCGTCGACGGTCCTCACGAGAATCACGCGGTGATCATTGAATCAGATTCCGAAGAAGAAGCCCCTTCACACTGTACTAGGGCTTTGGATGTACTTTGCGAGGTAGCGGAGATGATTCATAAACACGACGAGGAGATGGCGGAAAAGAGGAGACTTGATCAGGAGGCTTCAAAGAGGCGGTGGGAGGAGAGGGAAAAGAAACAGAGAAAAGAAGCCGCTGTGGATTACGCTTACGATTTGCATTCTGCTCAGATTCCTCAAAAACAGAGTAAGAAACAAGAAGAAGAAGAAGAAGAGGAAGAAGACGAAGACGAAGACGAAGTCAAAAGAAAAGGGGAGAGGAGTCAGTTTCACGAAGCTAAGAGAGCAATCAGGAAGAGGAGGTCGAGTGATGATAATAACAACACATCAAGCGTTGGCGTCGAGCTGAATCTTACGACAGAGAGGAAAGCTCCCACGCTGATGGAGCTCACCACGAGACTTCTCGCTGAGAACTCCGACGCGGTCACGTCGCTAAACCTCGTCCCTGACCACTTGAGGACGACGATCTCGAATCTTGCTAGCGATTTAGGCAAAGTCGACAAGCGGTTCCTGCAGCTTCTGATAGAGGACTCTCCCTCTGAGGTTTACGCGAGGAACTGCGTCGATTTAACGGATAAAGACTTGACAGACATCCTCTGCGGCTGCCATGGATCCACCTTGAAGGTGTTGAATCTCAACCTCTGCGGGAGAGCCATGACTGAACACACGATCACCCAGTTCTTGAAACGATCGCCGGAAGGATTCCCGTCGTTGACTTCGCTTACGCTTCAAGGAGCGTTCTCTTTGACGGACAGTGCATTGGAATTGGTTTCGAGATCAGCTCCTCTGCTTCGGTTTATCAACCTCTCGGATTCTTCTTTCCTCACTTCCCGAGCCGTCAAGATTCTCGCTGATTACTTCGGATCGACTCTTAGTGGGCTTAACATTGGAGGATGCCAAGGGATTAAACCATCTGATGCTGTTTTCAAGAGGAGCTTAAGAGAGTTTAGCAATTTGAGCTATCTCTCGGTTGCAGGACTTGAAAGCGTTAACGATGGAGTGATCGAGTTTCTTGTTCACCGTGGCGCGAACCTCACTGGTCTTTCTCTCGCTTCTTGCAAGTAAGTCAAGTCTTTGAGACGAGAAGAAAAAAACAACTACGACGCCAAGTTGTTAAAACTGATTAAAGTTTTGTTCTTCTGTCTGGTTGTCCAGTGAGGTGACTGATCAAGCCATTTGGACTATTGGGAGATATTGTCCAAAGCTGGAAGCTCTTGACATCTCGGAGCTGTATAATTTGACTGCTAAGTCGGTTGAATATATTACTGATGGTTGCAGATCTTTGAACTC
>OVBJ01003265.1:0-12967 GCA_900406535.1 Noccaea bulbosa
CGTAAGCGCCGTGGAACATTTTCACCTCGCAGAGTGAGTGGAGCAAAGAGTTGTAAACGTCTACGGTTTGTTGGCATTTGAGAGCCTTGGGGACGCCATTGAAGAGCTCCACGGCTTGATCTACATGGCCGTTCTTGCCGTATTGCTCGATGATGAAGCAGAGTGTCTCGCCGGAGATGTCCAGAGACAGATCCTTCATCGATTCGTGTTTCTTATGCGAAGGTAAGGATTTTGCAAGCTGTTCGTATTCGATGGACGTTGGGGTGTAAGTAGGGTTGGATCGAGCCCAATTGAAGAATCGGAGGGAATCGTTGGAGGAACGTGCGGTGGCGCGAAGGACTCTGAACACGAATTCGGAAGTTACAGGAAGACGGAGACGATTCAGCGATCTTTCCGGGTGAACCTCGCGGCGGACGATGTTGACGACGTGGTTGATGGCGGCGAAGTAATCGCCTTTGGTTGGAGTCGAATCGGTGCTTTGCAAAGGTTCGAGACTGGTGAAATGGCGAATAGTACATTCAATGGAGGCTCCGAAATCGGTGGTGAAGATTGAAAAGAATCTTCCGCCGATACTACGCCGGGGGTGGAACATTTCTCACCGGGAAAATATTTCAGTGAAGATATTGACTGAGATAAATTCCAGTGACGTGGAATACTATTTTATTATTGATTTTGTTTTTTATTTAATCACCAGTTTGAAAACGCAGCGTTTTAAAGACCGGAAGCCCTAGCTCTATTTTCTTGTATAAAAACCCTATATTTCTCTTTCGTCTCGCACTCTCTGCATTAGGTTTCATTTTGGCGGCAGACAAGAGCAGAAGCAGAAGAAGCCCTAATCATGGCAACCAAATCCGCTGTCGAATCTGTGCAATGCTTCGGAAGGAAGAAGACAGCAGTGGCCGTGACACACTGCAAGCGTGGGTGTGGTCTGATTAAGCTCAACGGTTCCCCAATCGAGCTCCTCCAGCCAGAGATCCTCCGATTCAAGGTGTTCGAGCCTGTGCTTCTCCTCGGTAGACACCGTTTCGCCGGTGTCGACATGAGGATCCGTGTCAGGGGTGGAGGTCACACTTCCCAGGTCTACGCCATCCGTCAGAGTATCGCAAAGGCTCTCGTTGCTTTCTACCAGAAGTTTGTGGACGAGCAAACGAAGAAGGAGATCAAGGATATCTTGGTCCGTTATGACAGGACCTTGCTTGTGGCTGATCCGAGGAGGTGCGAGCCGAAGAAGTTTGGTGGACCTGGTGCTCGTGCTCGTTTCCAGAAGAGTTACCGTTAAATCGGGTTTGCTTTTATTTCAATTTCGAACATCGCAAGGTTTTTGGAGTAATGAGTATTGTCTTGTGAGACTTAGATTTTCATTTTCAGTTTTTTATGTTTATTGGATGATGGTTACTCCTAGAGAACTATGAATTGCTTTGTTTGCCCGTTTGCTATCTTAAAAGTTCTTATTATATCAATCGTCTGGTCATTTACTCTTTATAATTTGCATTTGCGTCGAAAAGTTTGGGGTTTTCCTATGATTAGTTTGTGAGAAGGTTGTGTCTTGCCTCTTGATGATTAGACTGAGCTATAATTGATCTGAAACCTGTGTTCTTGTTTGTAATATTGGTTGGGAGTTTACATCTATTTAAAGTCTTTCAAACAATTCAGTTCTCTACATTTGTAGGCTTAAATTAGTGTAGGTTTTGCCTGAGTAGACTCAATATAAGCACAGAGATGCAAACAACAGATCAGTGAGCTCTCTGTGATCTTCAAATAGTGATCAGTAGAGATCTTTGTTAACCAAATTTGCAATCCTCTTGTCTTGCTTTTAAAGCATTTAAAATTAATAACAAAACTCGAAACCTGTTTCAAATACAACGCTTGATAAACATAAACTTTTTGTTTTCTAAACGTGTTTGCTCAATCTAAAATATAACTCAAGAGAAAATCATAGCCACTTATCGTAAATTGCTATGTTTCTCTAATGTGTTCCCACTTCTTAGTCAAAAGTGGAATCAAACAAAACTCTAAAAGTCAACCTTCTCGATGTGCTAAGCGCGTCTCAAGTCTTGACCCAAAATTATGAAGAAGATAAGCCAATGTAAAGTTCAGAGGCGTATGTATCATCTTCCAAGATCTGCAAATTTTATTCTTCCAATTAAACAAGAATAGATCTTGTTACTATGTTATCTTCACTCATGGCACTTTCTTCATCTCTGTCATCACACTCTTGCCATTGGAGACACCATGTGTTCCCAAGCTTCAGCGGCAAAGACGTTCGCAGAACCTTTCTCAGTCACCTTCTCAAGGAGTTCCGGCGAAAGGGAATCCGCACGTTCATAGATAATGATATCAAGAGAAGCCAAATGATCGGTCCTGAGCTCGAACAAGCTGTCAGAGAATCTAGGATTGCTGTTGTAGTATTGTCTCCGACCTATGCATCTTCAAGCTGGTGTTTGGATGAGTTAGCGGAGATAAAGAAAGCCAATCCAAAGATCATACCAGTTTTCTACGAGGTGAATCCATCTGATGTGAGGAAACAAAAAGAAGAATTTGGAAAGGCGTTTCAGGAAGCATGTGAAGGAAAACCAGAGGAAGTGAAGCAGAAATGGAGAGAAGCTTTGGTCTATGTGGCTAATATAGCCGGCGAGTCTTCTCAAAACTGGTTAGTTGTTCTGATTCCGTTAAGCAAAACTCTGCTTCACATGAATGAATTTCAATTCTTGGTTAGTTTAGTGTGATGATCTGGTGAAAGCAATCATTTTTCTTCTTGACAGGGACAATGAAGCAGATATGATTGAAAAGATTGCTATGAGCATTTCGAATGAGTTGAATTCAACACCGTCACAAGCTTTTGATAATTTGGTTGGGATCAATGCTCATATGAGAGAGATGGAATCTCTGTTGTGTCTGGAATCAACTGAAGTGAAAATGGTGGGGATATGGGGTCCTGCAGGTATTGGAAAGACAACAATTGCCAGAGCTCTATTCAACAGACTCTCTGAAAACTTCCAACACACTATTTTTATGGAGAGTGTGAAAGGAAGTCACTGGAGATCGGAACTCGATGGCTATGGCTTCATGTTGCGTTTGCAAGAACAGTTTCTATCTGAAGTTATTGATCATAAGCATATCAAGATCCATGATTTAGGTTTGGTGAAGGAAAGATTGCAGGATCTGAAAGTTCTTGTTGTTCTTGATGATGTTGATAAGCTAGAACAACTTGACGCCTTGGTGAAACAATCTCAGTGGTTTGGTTCTGGAAGTAGGATCATCGTCACCACTGAAAACAAACACCTTTTGAGAGCTCATGGGATCGAGCTCATATACGAGCTGAGTTTTCCATCAAGAAGTGATTCTCTTCAGATCTTCTGCCAATCAGCATTTGGACAAAGCTCTGCTCCAGATGGTTGTGTCGAGCTCGCTACTGAAATAACAAAGCTTTCTGGCTATCTTCCTCTAGCTCTAAAGGTTTTGGGGTCGTCTCTGCGAGGGATGAACAAAGATGAGCAAAAACTAGCGTTGCCTAGACTCAGAACCAGTCTCAATGAGGATGTTAGGAATGTTTTACGAGCCGGTTATGATGGTTTACATGAGAAAGATAAGTCCATATTCCTTCACATTGCGTGTTTATTCAATGGTGAGAACGTTGATTATGTGAAGCAGTTGCTTGCAAGTTCTGGCTTGGATGTCAACTTTGGGATAGAAGTCCTGACCAATAGATCTCTCATATGCATATCGAGATGCAAAGGCACCATTACGATGCACAGTTTGCTACAACAATTGGGTCGAGAAGTTGTTCGTGAACAGTCTCTTGACGTGCCTGGAAAACGTCAGTTCTTGGTGGATGCTTCGGAGATCTATGATGTTCTTGTTGATAACACAGTAAGTCAATATTTTTTTCTCTATCTTTAGTTTTATTTTTAAGTTACTTTCAATTAGTACTTGTGTGTTTCAGGGCACTGGAGCTGTTCTGGGGATATCTTTGGACATATCTAAGATCAACGAGTGGTTTCTGAATGAAATATCTTTTGGTGGGATGCATAATCTGATGTTTCTGAAACTCTACAAGTCCTCACTGAGCAAAGAAGATCAAACTGAGCTGCATTTACCTGGGCGCTTGGATTATCTGCCACGTAAACTTAGGCTGCTGCATTGGGATGCATACCCCATGGCATCGATGCCTTCGAGTTTTCGTGCAGAGTTTCTTGTTGTGCTAAACTTACGAGAGAGCAAGCTTGAGAAGCTATGGGAAGGAATACAAGTAAGTAAAATTTAATTAGCTCTCTCCTCTCAATTCTCAATTCTCATATCATATTGATCTTTGATTATTATCTTTTGTTCGTCTCATGTGTTGTTTCTTTGTAGCCTCTTAGAAGTCTGACGCATATGGATTTGAGCATGTCTGGGAATCTAAAAGAGATTCCAGATCTTTCAGAAGCTGTAAACATCGAGGAGCTCTGTCTCAGTCATTGCACAAGTTTGGTGATGTTGCCTTCCTCAGTCAACAACCTTCAAAAACTTGTTGTTCTTGATATGGAGTACTGCTCAAACCTAGAGTCTTTTCCAACCAATATCAACTTGGAATCTCTCACCATTCTCAATCTCGATAAATGCTCACGTTTGAAAGAATTTCCAGAAGTTTCTTCGAATATCGGATTCGTCTCTCTGTCAGAAACTGCAATAGACGAAGTTCCGGAAACAATCTCGTCTTGGCCATGTCTAGCAGCATTGGACATGTCAGGCTGCAAGAACCTCAAGAAATTTCCATGTCTTCCCAAGACCATAGAATGGTTGGATTTGAGCAGGACAGAGATCGAAGAAGTCCCTCCGCGGGTCGAGGATCTCTTCCGGCTCAATAAACTATTGATGAACAGCTGCATGAAGCTAAGAAGCATCTCATCTGGGATTTGTAGGCTGGAACATATGGAAACGCTAGATTTCTTGGGGTGCAAGAATGTTGTGAGCTTCCCTGTGGAGATCTTCGAGAGCTCTCGGTTCTGTCATAACCTGGTTATGGAAATGAGAAACATTCAAAATCCTGATCTCCCTCGACCGTTCTATTTTAGGAGTAACTATATTGACACTGTTCCGGATTGCATCGCACGTCACTGCAAGCTGCCTTTTCTGAATTCATCAGGATCAGTCTCAGTCTCCAGCAATATAGAGAACAGTTTCGTTTGGTTCGATGAACTAAGATCGGCGGAAGAATGGCATGCTGATGATGAGTAAACAAAAAAAAAAAAAAAAACTGTTTTTGATATATAACTCACATATTGCTATCTGAAAGAAGTTATTATGATTTGATTGTTCTGGGGTTTATATATCTGAAAGAAGCTATCTAAAGGTTTTGGGGTCGTCTCTGCGAGGGATGAACAAAGATGAGCAAAAACTAGCGTTGCCTAGACTCAGAACCAGTCTCAATGAGGATGTTAGGAATGTTTTACGAGTCGGTTATGATGGTTTACATGAGAAAGATAGGTCCATATTCCTTCACATTGCGTGGTTATTCAATGGTGAGAATGTTGATTATGTAAAGCAGTTGCTTTCAAGTTCTGGCTTGGATGTCAACTTTGGGATAGAAGTGTTATCGAGATGCAAGGGCACCATTATGATGCACAGTTTGCTACAACAATTGGGTCGAGAAGTTGTTTGTGAACAGTCTATTGACAAGCCTGGAAAACGTCAGTTCTTGGTGGATGCTTCAGAGATCTATGATGTTCTTGTTGATAACACAGTAACGTTACGTCAATACTTTTCTCTATGTTCGTTTTCATTATCAAACTCCCCAAGACTGCGTTTTCAATTGGTACTTGTGTGTTTCAGGGGCAGTGGAGCTGTTTTGGGGATATCTTTGGACGTATCTAAGTTCAACGAGTGGGCTTATTATCTGCCTCGTAAACTTAGGCTGCTGCATTGGGATGCATTCGCATACCCCCATGGCATGAGCTTTCGTGCAGAGTTTCTTGTTACAAAAATAAGGAGTGAAAAATGGAAATTATTCAAACACGCAACTTTATAGGCGGTGGTCACTTTATAATACTAGTATTTGTTAAGTAATCAAGGAAGAGATTAGCTTTAAAGCTTCAGTGGGTCCGCTCCTGGTCTCACAGTCTCTCTCACACTCATCTCACGCGTGACGCGTCACATACATCCATGTAATAGCTCTTAAACGCGTTTTGAAAAGAAGTCAAAAAGGTTACTATTGCAATTCACCCCTTCTTGAGTCTTCGTCTGTTTGTTTGCTCCTCCTCTATCTCTCTCTCATTCTCGTTTTTCCCACTTTCAATGGCTACTGTTCTAGCGATTGGTTTCTTCACATTCTTCTGCATAATTTGTTATTCGGTTTATAGAAAACGCAAACTCCACCAGAAGTGCACTTCAATCGAGCCTTCGTCGTCTCTAATTTCATTTGCTAAGCCTCCTTCGTCTCCTCCGTCAGGAATCTGGACGCACCAAGTGTTCCCGAGCTTCAGCGGGGGAGACGTACGGAAAGGATTTCTAAGTCATCTTCTCAAGGAGTTGAAAAGCAAAGGAATCGTTCCTTTCATTGATAATGAGATCAAGAGAGGCGAGTCGATCGGTCCTGGGCTCTCCCGGGCGATTAGAGGATCCAAGATCGCGATGGTCTTGCTCTCAGAGAACTACGCTTCGTCTAGGTGGTGCCTCAACGAATTGGTGGAGATTATGGAGTGCAGGAAAGAGATTGGTCAAACGGTGATGACCGTTTTCTATAAAGTGGATCCATCTCATGTGAGAAAGCAGACCGGAGATTTCGGGAGAGCGTTTGACAAAACCTGCGTGGGGAAAACGGAAGAGGTCAAGCAGGGATGGAGGCGAGCGTTGATGGACGTCGCAAATATACTCGGAGAGGACTCTCGCAACTGGTTCGTCTCTCGTTTTATATGCGTGTGAGTTTGAGCTCCTGATCTCTTTCACTCACACTCTCTCTCTCTCTTTTATTTATCAGGGTTACAGAAGCGGACATGGCTGTCAAAATAGCGAGAAATGTATCGGAAGTGTTGGAGTACACCGTGTCGAGGGATTTTGATGACTATGTTGGACTCCGACCTCACATCACAAAGATCAGCTCCTTGTTATGCCTTGATTCTGGTGATGTGAGGATGGTAGGGATATTGGGTCCTCCTGGGATTGGCAAGACCACCATTGCAGGGGTTTTATATGACCAGATCTCTCAAGATTTCCAATTTGCTGCGTTTATAGAGGATATCAGACTAAGCTATTTGAGACGTTGCCACGACGAGGGTTGTCTGGAGATCATGAGTGGTGAACGGCAAAGGAAGATAAGTTTACAAAGACGGCTCTTGTCTGAGATATTCAACCAGAAGGATATCGAGATTCGTCATTTAGGTGCGGTGCAAGAGAGACTCAAGGACCACAAAGTCCTTGTCATTCTTGATGGCGTGGATCAGTTAGAGCAACTGAATGCAATGGCAAAAGGAACTTGGTGGTTTGGCTGTGGAAGTAGGATCATCGTCACAACACAAGATCAAAGACTTTTGAAGGCACATGGGATCAACCTTGTTTACAAGGTGGAACTTCCAGCTACAGATGAAGCTATCCAGATCTTCTGTCTATACGCTTTCGGACAAAAGTTCCCATTCGATGGTTTTAAGAAACTTGCTCGCGAGTTTACAAGACTTGCCGGTGAACTTCCTCTGGGTCTCAGAGTCATGGGATCTTATTTGCAAGGATTGTCTTTGGCCGAGTGGGAAAGCGCACTACCAAGGTTAAGGACTAGCCTTGACGGTGAGATTGGTGAAATTGAGAGGACTCTGAGATTTAGCTACGATGTCTTAAGCGAGAAAGATAAAGCTCTCTTTCTGCACATAGCATGTCTGTTCCACGGTTTTCAAGTCGATCATGTGAAACAGTGGCTCGCTAACAGCGGTTTGGACGTTGACCATGGAATTGAAGTCTTGACTCGTAAATCTCTCATATCTGTAGATAAGGGTTTGGTAGGGATGCATTCATTGCTGCAACAACTCGGTGTTGACATTGCACGTAAACAATCTATTGGAGAGCCTGGGAAGCGTCAGTTTTTAGTAGATGCCAATGAGATTTCTGATGTTATCACCGACAATTCAGTAAGTATATTTATACAGTTGTCTCTTTCCTTGTTGACTACATTTCTGATATCCTTTTGTCAATTAACTTGTAAATCATCACCACAGGGCACTGGGACAGTTTTAGGCATATTGCTCAACATATCTCAGATCGAGGACGAATTAGCTATAGAAGAAATGGTGTTCGATGGGATGACTAATCTTCAATTTTTAATATTTCAAGACTGCTTAAGGGATAAGCTCAACTTCCCAGTAGGTCTGAATTGTCTTCCCGGTAAACTCAGGGTATTGCATTGGGACTATTGTCCGTTGAGCTTTTGGCCTTCTAAGTTCTCCGCAAAGTTTCTCGTTGAGCTTGTCATGCGGGGGAGCAAATTCGAGAAACTGTGGGAAGGAATCCAGGTACTAATATTAGGGATGATACCCTTTTATTTTGACAAAACTATCTTGACTGTCTAAATAGAGATCTAATTAAACGCATGAAATGTGCCTTTTGTTTGCACAGCCACTTAAAAATCTCAAGCGGATGGATTTAAGTGACGGCAGGAGCCTGAAAGAGATTCCAGATCTATCAAAAGCCGCTAACCTCGAGTCATTGAATCTCTTGTTTTGCAAAAGTCTGTTGGAGCTTCCTTCCTCTATAGGAGGCACCACTAGTCTCAAGATATTGGATCTCAGATGCACAAGTCTAGTGAACCTCCCCTCCTCTCTTTGTTATGCCACTAGTCTCGAGAAATTGGTTCTTAACGAATGTTCACGACTAAAAACTTTTCCAGCGATCTCGACAAACATCCAAGAACTCAATCTGAGTGGTACAGCGATCGAAGAAATGCCTGCATCGATCAGGTTGTGGCCCCGTCTCTATAAACTAGAGATGCCTCGGTGCAAAAGCCTGAAGGTGTTTCCACCTGTTCCTGATGGAATAGAAGTGCTGGACTTGAGTGACACAGGAATAGAAGAAATTCCTCCGTGGATTGAGAATCTCTCTCGGCTTCGACAGTTGTCTATGTTACGATGCAAGAAGCTCGACAACATGTCGCTATCAATAATTTCCAAGATGGTAGGTGTTTCATGTATGCTAATTACTCGTGGTGGTGAGGAAGTAAACATCAAATGGGTCTCTGACTTCCCTAGCCAATGGACTTTAGAGCCGGATATGTTACAAATTTGTCTGCCAGAGACGGTTTGTCCAGTGGCACTGTTCTTCGCCAAAAATGATTTCAAGACTATTCCAGACTGCATCAAACACCTTCCTCAACTACGCCAGCTTTCCCTCTATGCATGCCAAAATCTGGTATCGTTGCCTCAGCTTCCAGATTCGCTCTCATATCTAGATGCAGAGAATTGTGTGTCACTTGAGACAATAGAGGGCTCCTTTCACAATCCAGAGATACGTCTGAATTTCTTAAACTGCTACAGTTTGAATCAAGAGGCGAGAGAACTCATCCAGGCAACGGTTTGCAAACATGCGCTCTTACCCGCTCGAGAAGTTCCTGCACATTTCATTCATCGAGCTAGTGGGGGTTCCCTAACAATCCATTTGAAAGAGAAGCATCTTCCTGAATTCTTGAGGTTTAAGGCTTGTCTTTTGCTGTCCGGTGACTATGATAATGGCAATGACGATGAAGATGAAGATGATAATGGCTATGACGAGGAGGTCATAGTCTATACTGATTATAAGGCTTACCCTCAGAAGATTCATTATACCGAACGGGGTACCTTAAGGTTATCTTGTCGCGTCAAAGGCAAACAGAACGACCTCATGACGCGATATGGATCGAGTGCGCACCTTCTAACAACTCCACATGCATCCACTGAGCATACGTATATGTTTGAAGCTTCTTTCTCTATAGATCAGTGCAACAATCCTGAAGCAGAAAGCGAGCTTGTCTTTGACTTCAAGGTTCACGATTACCTTTGGGGGATAAAAGAGTGTGGTCTTCAACTCGTGGAGCTCCCTCATGTTCACCAAGACGATTAATGAGAGGTTCAGATAGAGCAACACGGGTTATGCAGACAGCATGGAGAAGAATCTGGTAATGACGAGGAAGAGCATGAAATAACAACATCTCTGTACAAAACTCTCTGCTCTTCATATTTGAAAGGTAACATATGAAGCCAAGAGAGGAACAAATTTGTCATTTTATTCCCAACAAATGAATGCGGGTATGACTTTCAACACATTCACCTGATTCGAGTGCTATTAAGGTGTCAAAGTTCCAGTTTCATCGAAAAGGAAACAGAGTAATGGTTGACGTTGACATTGCCAAGAATCTCCATGATTGTGTATCGAATGTGTGCTTATATACATACATATGGAGGATTGTGTTAACAAAAAAAATGCGTGTGTTATATAAAAACAGAGAGACCAATCGATTTTCTGAGATTTGTGCTGATTCTTTGCTCATGTGTTTCTTTTTTGTTTTTTCAGACCTATGAAAAAATTTATATCACACAGTGGCTGAAGTGTAAACACACATGTCCCAAAACCAAGGAAGTCCGTTTGTGGACACCAAACCATTTGATCACAGGCATTGCTCTACATCTCGACTGGGCTGCCATATACACAGGTGGCTTACTTGATTAAAAAAAACTTTTAAAATAAAAAGAAACTAACTGATAGAAACAGATTCTCGCTCGAGTAACAGATTAAAAGCTAACTGATAGATTGTTTCTTCGCTTCTCTCTGTTGCTAACAGAAATTTTCCCCCTCTCTTTATTTTTTCCCAGTTCTCGAGTCTCTCTAGGTTTTACTTCACTCGCATTGGGTTTTCGTATATTCGCGCGTTCGTCGAGAAATCTCCGGCTGAAATGGAGGATCCGACGGCGGACTCAACGGCAGCAAACGCCGAAACTTTGAAGCGGGAGTTAAAGAAGTTACTGACGGAGATTTTATCCAACGGAGGAGAAATCAAAGATCGCAGTGAGACTGACGCAAGTTTCGGAGCCTTGAAAGCAATTGATGAGGCGATTAGACTCCTGAATCGCCTGAGAGAAGTTGAATTGAAGAAGCCGGAATCTGATATTCCCTCGTCTCCTCCTCCATCGCTGAAAGTGAAAGTGCCGAAAGAGTTTATATGTACACTTTCGAATGAGATCATGAGCGAACCCGTAGTCATAGCTTCTGGGCAGGTATATATCTAATTTGATTTTCCTTTTCTTTAGTTATTTTAAAATATTCCAAATTTCTGGCGATTTCTGGTCGATTTTGCTAATCTTCCTATCTGCAAGTATAGATTTCGATATATTCCTTTGGATTTTTATTTATTTAAAATGTGTATATACATTCACTTTCTTTAGCCAAAATTTCATTGTCGTCGAACAGAAACAGAGTAATGGTATTCAACAAATACAGAGTAAATGGTAGCCGAATTGTCTTATTTCTGGTATTTGTGCTGATTTTGCTCTTTTGTTACTTTTTCCCTTTCTTTTCCAGACGTACGAAAAAAAGATATATCACACAGTTGCTCATGTATGAAAGTAAATGTCCCAGAAGCAAAAAAGACCTCTCTAGCACTCTGTGGACGCCGAACCATTTGGTCGATGAGCTGATTACGAAATGGTGTCGAGCCAACAACTATGATCGGCCAACACCATCCGATGAAACAGTCGCTGGGATGTGCAAAGACGCAATAGAGTCATTGCTTAACCGGATCTCCTCTCCCTCCTCACTTCAAGATCAGACCGAAGCTGCAAAAAGTCTCCGCTACATGACCAAGAAATCTCCCAATGATCGGGTCTTGTTTGTCGCTGGATTCCCTAATTCGGTCACACGATTGCTCACTCCGCTCTCTGCTTTGGCTGACTCGAATCTTGAACTTCAGGAGCATCTCGTCACGACGTTGTTCAACATCTCAGTCGTTGAGAAGAATAGAACAGTAATTGCTGAAAACCCTCTTGTGATCCCACTGCTCACAAAGTCTCTGAAGCAGGGGACAGCTGAGACTCGAAGAAACTCTGCATCGGCTTTATTGTCGCTTTCGGCCATTGATTCCAACAAGACCATCCTGGGGACGCCAGAAGTAATCAAGGCTCTGACAGATGTTATTGGCGAGGGTGGTTTTTTAGCCACCAGAGAGGCCGCTAACACAGTTTACAACCTCTGTACAGTGTCGTGGAACATGGACGAGGCGGTTTCAGAGGATTTGACTCGGGTGCTAATGAAGAGGATCATTGAAGGAAGCAATGCGGATGTGTTGTTAAGTGTCCTTGCATTGCTTTCTACGCACGTGTATGCGATTAAACTGATGTGGTTGCTAGGGTTTATCCAAGATCTGTTCAGTATCTTGAGGGAATCGAGTTGCTCGAGAACTTGCGAACAGGCTTTAGTGGTCGTCTATAACATGTGCACGAGTGACAAAGACAAAGTAAAGACTAGACTGGAAGTCGTCAACGATGAGGAGAACAAGTACGGGACATTTACGAAGCTTGCAAAGCAAGGGACATCAGATCGTGGAGCGAAAGTAGCAAAATCGATTTTACAGGGGCTCAAGATATACGGTACTGGTAAACATCCACAGAAGGAATGAAGGAATCAACAAATCAGGTAGTGTTGATACATAAAAATATAGTTTTGCGGACTTATTCTCTTGATACATGTACTTATTCTCTTGATACATGAACCAAAATTGAATCGTAGAAAGTTTATAAAGATAGAAGGAAAAGTTGTGTAGTTTCTTTGAGAACGAAATGTGCCTTTAAAGAGGGATTGAGTTTTGCTACTCTTAGTTGGTTTTGTTGTTTCTGACTAGTGTGACACTATCAAAGAGATAGATAATAAAGATTGAGAGGGTTTTAAAGGATTACAAAAGCAGGTGTTGTTGTAATAGTAACTGTTGAGAATGATATCGAAACCTGATTCAAGACGTTGAATAAAACCAGAGTACTCACTCACA
>OVBJ01003266.1:0-12953 GCA_900406535.1 Noccaea bulbosa
CATGTTGCGGGTCATCCTAGTCATGTTCATGGAGTAGTGTCTCAGGAAAGCATTTGTCAAGTCGTCGAAATTATCGATTGACTCGGCAGGGAGGTTGGAAAACCATCCGAGCGCCTCCTTCGTCATGTGCTCGACGAAGACTTGGCAATAGTTTGCCTCTCTTTCTTCGAGAGTGGCATACTTTTCCCTAGTCATGGCGATGTTGAAAGCTGTCAACCACTTCTTCGGATCTTCGTTTCCAGTGAAAGGTTCAATCTTCAGACGGACTCTCTCGCGGAGACGGATTCTGCGGATTCTTGCCGTGAGAGGGCTTCTCCTGGTGTCGGCAAGGACTTTGGTCAACTCTGGTGCAGATCTGGTGACGAGATGCACCTTGGCGTTGACCTCATCTAGCCGACGGTTGATTCTGTCGAGCTCGGAGATTGTCCGTCTGCTGGACCGAGGGGGTCGACAGTTCTCGTTCGGTTGGCAGTTGCTTCTGCTGCCCTGGTCTCCGCGGTTTGACATTCGGGCGTATCGAACGAGAGTCGACGAGTCGGAGACAGCTCGTCATCATCTGAGATCATTAGGTCGAAGTACTCCTGGCTCTTCTTCTGCTGGACGCGTATCGTCTGGATCTCCTCAGCGAACGGTTTCATGGCCGTTCGGATTGTCTCCATCAGGTCATCTTGCATGATGGCCTTTGCTTTGGAGGGGCGGCGCTTAGGTGCTGGTGGAGGAGTTCCATCTTCCGGCAGGTTCGGTGCAACGGGCTTTGTCGAGATTGACAGGATCCTCCTCGTGCCCGAGGGGATTTTTCCGTTTCCGAGGGGGGTCTCCCCATCGACGGGAAGGTTCTTCTGCGAAGAACCGCTTGCGTGCCGAGGGTCTCTCTCAGGAGAGCTTTCCGGTGAGTTAGACATCGGCTGATTTCCGAGCTTCTTTCGAGGTTTTGGTCCGTAAGAAGTATTCCTAGTCCCCACAGTCGGCACCAATTGTTGATTCCAGAAATAGCACGCGTTTAGCTGACGGGCTGTTTCGGTTGGGAGACTTAGGAAGTTTGGACTTTTATTGCTCGATAGAGGATCAGATTACAAGAGTTAGTCTCGTCAAACAGCCTTGACGAGACAGGATGCGAAAGATAAATAAAATAGAGAAACAGAGGAGCGAATGCTTTTGCTGAGTGCAAAGTTTCGTGACTTTTGTGGCTTGGTCTTCAATGGATGAAGACCTCTTCTTAAATAGCTGAGTTAAGGCGGCTCTTGCTGAATATTTTCCTTTTGATCGATTAAGGAAATCTCCTTCTTCTCTTGATTTCCTTCCATTCTTTGAATAGGCGGTTTAATGCTCCTTCCTTTTTGCTAAAGGTCTGCCTTTCTCCTCAAGACTTTCCATTTTTATGAGGAGGCTAGGGCCGAAGACGGGTCGGGCTTTTGTCTTGTTACTCATTGTGACGGGCTCAAAGAAATGTGCTCATTTCACCTCTAACATGTTTCTTCTTTTTCTTTCTTTTGTCAGAAACGTAGTCCACGTCATCAGCGTCTTTTGCACACGCACATGGCTGTGCATCTTCAAGACTTCTTTTTTTTTTCTTTTTTTTTCAACTGTTTTTATTAAGCTTAATAAGTCATCTTACACCACAAAGAGGGAATTGAACATCCTCTTATAAATATTACAACAAACATGAAAGCAAAAGAAATTACACTAGATAAATTTACATGATAGATTGACAGCAAAATGGAGAACAAACTCGCTTGCGTCAAAGAGACCATCACGGCAATGCCGAAAGATCGAGAAATAGTCACTGTGCCAAGTGACTTTAAGAGATTACATGGGCAATCTTCACCTCCAAGCATCACCCAGATGAGCTCGGTTGTCTCTTCAGGCCCCGTGTGGACCGCTACACAAGAGAACAATACGGTTACTAAATTGACAAAGTTTACCGGTAATGAATCCGGAAGATAGAACTCTTTCAACGAAAGAGAGCAAGGCGGGAAAGTTCTCTCCCTAAAGGGGGAGGAAGGTGAAGGGGATTTTTCCGTGCTAACGGAGGAGGCTGAAATGTTGACCAACTCCCAAGCAATAGGAGAAGAAACCATTCCGACATTAGGGCCTCAGAACAAGTCACAAGGCAAGAAGACACAAATGTCAGATGGAGCCTCAAAATGAATTAGGTTGCTAGATTTAGGACCGTTACTCTCGGTCGCAAGACCACAAATATTAGCTGTAATTGAAGCACATGAAGTGATACAAGGGCCAAGCCCAGGAATGTTACAAGGGTCAAGCCCAGGAATAATACAAGGGCCAAGCCCAGGAAGTGAAGAGAGGCAAACACCCACAATTGGCATGATGGGCCTAACCCATATTAAAATTTTGCCGGCGATGGAAGGAGAAACGACGACGGTGAAGCCGATACACAGAAAGATGCCAGCGACGGAGATACATCCGAAACCAGTGATAACTAGATCAATGAAGGAAGAAACTCTGACTAAGAGGTCAGGTGTGGCAGTGGGGGGAAAGACACGACACAGCGCTGAGCCGTGTATAATCGGCTGATCTGGCGGCTCCAGAGAATGGACGAGAAACTGCGGCGGAGGAAAGTCCTCTGGAGAAGCGGCTTCCTTAGATTCACAAGGGTCATCGGTGAACACAGACGGTGGAAAGTTGGAGCAAAGTTGTGTAAGGTCTCGCCGGGTGTGGTGAAGATGACGGGAAAGTGAAGCACATGCACCACAGCGGAAGAGATCTCGCTGCCATTCAAGGCCAGCGGAGGGTATGGAACAGTACTCCGTGAAGCTCCAGAGAGGACCAAGAAGATGAGGCTCGATACAATGGCGGCGGCGGTCGATCTTGGGAAAGTACCGCCGGTCTTCACACAGATCAGGAATAGATCGACAAGAAAAAACCCAAATTTGAAACAATATGGCGGGTCTGAGTTTAAAGACATCTCAGCGGTGATAGATCTTGGGAGGGTCAATGATAGATCTGGAGGAGTGGAGGAGGGAAGAGGCAATGGATGGTTAACAAGCGAAACCCAAGACAAGCGATGAGAACGATACCGACAAGGCCGGCAAAAAGTTAGCTATCTCCGGCACACGAACTGGCACCTCTGGCGGTGTAAAGTAGAGAAGATGGAGCCCCGACCTCAAGAGCTTGACATCGCTCGTCGCTTTAAACACCGGAGAGGGAAATCGGCCGAGAAGGAGGACATTACGAAGAGGTCTCACTGGCGCCATGGCCACCGGCGAGACAATTAACAAAGTCATCGGACACCAAGGTGGCTCCAGGAAAGAGAGGGGGTTCCGATTTCAGGAGGAGAAACTCCGGTGACGGAGATTCATCCCTGAATCGGAGCTTAGATAGCGGCGGTAAGGATAACTCGGGAAGCGGGCCTGAGAGAAAAAGGAATTAGGGCGAACTGTGAAAATAGCTTATAGATAACTTCTATCAGACTATTTCTTGTCGTGATTCTTCAAGACTTCTTTTAGCTTCAAGAATCCTTGCATCTTTTTGCTTTTGTAGCTACTATTTCTTGTGTAGCACACACAACTCTTTCTTGTGACACTCTCTTTGCTTGACTTTATTTGTAGCATCTTGGCACATATCTTCATATTTATCTTGAGTCTAAAACATGTAACAAATATACTTTCAATCTCCCCCTTTGTTACTGGCTTTTAGAACTCATGCTCACATCGACACTCACACTTTGATGGTCTTCACGCTTCAGTACAGTATCAGAATCACTGTCTTAGTTCCCACTGCATAAGCTACAATTATGACCCAATGACTTTGCTTTACGCCTTCATCTGTCTCAGGTGAGTGCCTCACGCAATGTCCAGCAAATACACAACTCAGCAACATCACACATACAGTAACAAAGCCAAGAAACAAATCCTTCTGAAGTTGCATAAGAACAAGTATTTTGAGGTGCATCATATAATTCTGTAACATCTATGTTCGTGTGGACTTTTATTATAATACTGAGACCTTATGGTATAACTTATTAACATAATAATTAATTAATAAATAATCTGTTATGTTCATCCCTTAAACATAGGATTTGATCTTTTAGATTCGGGGGTAGTGTTTTAAGTTCCAGGAGATGCAAACAGAGTAGATATATATGCTTGTATACGAACAAACCCTTTAATTTCTTTCTTGGTGTTACCATTTGTTATACGACCAGGCTTATGTCAGAACTGTTGTGGAACAGAAAAAAATATGTTGAAAAGCTTAGACAAGATATGGTAGAGAAACCTTGATTTGTATGTATATCTAGGGAAGGAAAGTTTTTCCTTAATTAGAAGCTTCCAAAATAGCTAGAAGAAGTGCAAACTTTGGTTTGGTTCCGTTCGGTTCGAAAGTGTCTCCTTAATCCGCTTTCTTCTCACCCACGTAAACTTTGGTTTGGTTCGGTCCGAAAGTGTATCCTAAAATTTTGGTTCGGTTTAGCTATAAATTATCTTGCCGACTGGAAGTGGAAACACAAGAAGCCCAAGAAACCGAAACCCATGTTGGGAGATTCTTCAGTTAGGTGTTTCGACGTTGACACATTAAAAAGGAGACATCGCCGGCGAAAAACGATTAGAACAATACAGAAAAATCATCTTGAGAAATTTAAAAACTTTTGATTGAAACCTGAAGAAAGAATGACGAGAATTTTGATAGAGATGAGATAGCTAAACAAATGAACAATCCGTGTATTGAAGATAGAATGCGAATTACAAATCGTATTCGTCACGATCTCATCTCATCGGACCTGAGATCTCATGGCGATCTCCCAAAAGCTCATATAGCTTTGGCTATACAAATCATAAAACGCATTCTCGATTAAAAACACTGTAGCCGCGTTTCAGAGCTCAGTTTTCGAGGTGAAAAGTTCCATAGGCAAAGAGAGGCGATTTTGGGAGATTTTGGAGTTTGGAAGAATGATCTTAAGCTGTGTGGTTTATGTTCATCTTTCCCCTTTGTTGCTAATCCTTTAAAGGTGAGTGTGTGACCGTAGGTCCGTAAATCACTAGAGTCTGTTTTGTTGTTGAGGTTTTGATGTGTTCTCGAGTTAATTGTGTATTTGATCGTTTATGGGGGTTGAATCCAAGTGATTTCGTGTTTCTACGCTTGTTTCGTCGCTGTTAGTTTCTGGGTTTCGGGTGGGTGTCAAGAGATTGTTATTTGCTGTTGTGTCGAGTGACACGGTGGGTGTGTCGGTCGACACGAGTCCTGTTCTACGAGTATTGCTGTTATTTGTTGTTGTTTATGAGTGATTGTTATTTGCTGTTGTTTATGAGTTGTTGTTATTTGTTATTGTTTATGAGTTGTTGTTATTTGATTGATTGAATAATATTATACTAGGTTATGGTTTTTTTTATGGTTTAGGTTTTACAAGGGTTATTTTCTTCTACTGCTGCTGCTACTATTACTACTACATCGAGATTGTTTTGAGAATATCAAACATGGCGGATGATTCTACAAATATCAATATCTCGTTCTGCTACTCTTACTACACTATTTACTACATCTACAGCTGAGTCTACTACTACTACTATATCGTCAAATTTGGCACCAAATACTACTTCTGTTACAGAAATCGAGCAACCTCCATCTCCTTCTGATGAAAACAGAGTTACAGAAGAGGTTGAAATTCCTTCTTTGGGCATTCCCGAGTTACTACTACTATATCTCTCCTACTGCTTTGGTTAATGACCAATCTATTATTGCTTATTTTTCTCCTGGTTTGTTGACGTCGCAACAGAGAGAAGAAGCCATATTTACTTCTGAAGAACTCATCTACCTGTGAAACTACTACTAATCTTTCACGCCCATACCGAATTCGATGTTTGTTCTCCTTAAGAGGTTTCAGCATCTACACAACTACTAAGGAACAACTTTTGCGATTTACTGTCCAAGTTGGAAGTTCAAAACATCTCACCGATTTAGTTATATCTACAATATATATTCTAGCATATCTCTACGTAGATCTACATATTCATATAAATATTCTACCTATGTAAACTCATTCAACACAATCAATACAATATACTTTCATATTATATCATTATGTAAGGAGGATGTAAGAGTCGTTCTCAATTTCAGCAAAATATTAATGGCAGGGAAAACCGGCTGGCTTAGAGCATCCACGTTGGTCAGGTTGGGTTTTCTCTTTGTTCAGATGAAAAATTTTGTAATTTCAGTACTCCAATATACTCCCTCCGTTTTTTATTAATGAATATTTAAATATTATGTATCTTCAATTATTTGGATGTATCTGGATGTGTTTTGAGTCCAGATACATCCAAATAATTGCAGATACATAATGCTTAAACATTCATTAATAAAAAACAGAGGGAGTATTAGTTTTGCCAAAATTGCAATAAAAGGTCTAGTTTTGCCCATATTTGTTTTAGTAAAGCAACCGTTATAAAAGTTATGTGAAACTTTTCCACACATTTGTTTGTAACTTTATATCTAATCTACATTCGTTTTTAATGATGGTTAACTTGCTGTTTTACTTCCTTTAAGTGGAAGTCTTCAATGCTTCTTTTTTAATGTTTTACTGATATTTCTATTTAATAAATACTTTATAAAAGGCTTTAATAAATAATTTGTGCTTGAGGCCTCTCAATACTTTAAGCCGGCCTTGGTTCAAATAGACTAATTCATTTAACTTGGCAGATGACTGCATTCTAATACATTTAAGTTAGGGGTTGACCGCCAAAAACCCCTTGTACTATACGATTTCCGCCTCTATATACCCATATTTTTTATATTTGCCTAATTTTTTAAATTTCTGTCTATTCCCCCAAATTCCATTAAAAACTAAAATTGCAATCAGTTTTCCAGACTGCGTTTAGGCAGATCACGTTTGGGGGAAAATACGCAAAATTAATTTGTTTGGAAGAAATATACAGAAATTAATTTGTTTGCCCGACTTGGCTCCATGATGTCCTAACTGCTTAAAGCCTTCCATTCGGATCTGAGATAACACTACCGATTTGATATTGTCTTTGTGCTTCAACTGGTCTTGCCTCCTCCTTTTTAGGTTGTTTTACGGGTTGTTTTATGACTTTCTTTTATGTGTTGTTGATGATATCTACTGGTATCTCTGCTTTCACCTCCAAGGTTTTTGTTTCAAAACCTTTCAAAATTAATGAAATTCGATGTTAAAAAAAAATCCTCCTTCGTGACGCTGGGGGAAAATCAAAAACGCACGTACTGGTGTTTCCAACCCATTAATTAGGATTTTAAAATAAAAGAATGTGCTCTGAAAGAAGACTAAGTCTATGGTCACGTTAATCACTACTCAATTATTTTGATTTATTTACGTATATGATTTTTTGAAATGCAAAATCGCCATAATTATAAAACACAAAGCCAAACTTAAAAATGCGTTATTTATGGTATATATCATTTTTATAGTAATATAGTATTTTAAAGGTTTATACCAAACTATGTTATCATATTAAATAAGTATGGTGTTAAATATTTTTAAAATTTTTGGGTTGACTGCGCTAAGCCTCACCTCTCCCAACTGAACAAGTTCTATCTATTACACAATTAACTTTATACTTATGTATATTCACCCCCAAATAAATTAATTTCTGCATAATTTTCCCCAAAATGCAATCTGCCTAAAATGCGATTTGATGAATTGATCATGATTTCAATTTTAATTGAATCTGGAAGAATAGACAAATTTAAAAGATTAGGGAAAATTTAGCATATGTAAAAAGTATGAATATATAGAGACAGAAGTTATATAGTACAGAGGGTTTTTTGCGGTCATCCCATATTTTAGATTAGTCCATAATCCGTAGATAAGGTATATATTTGTTTTTCTGTTTTTTTTCTTCTTTCTATTTATCATATGCTTCAACAAGGTTTTTTGTTGTCTCGTGCATATCTTGTTTGGCTGGCTAATTTAGTTTTAATTTTTTTTTAAAAAAATCAAACTAAAATTTATTTCTCCCATTTCGCGATAATTATTTTTCTTCAGATGATGGACTGATAGGTTTACACAGACTATAATTCCAATTTTTAAATGTTATGACACCATTAAAATACTGCAGGCCGAATTCAGACCAAACATTAATGCAACCTTTATAGACTGGACCGCATTGGCAGGTAGGTATATCCCCCCCACATCTAGAAATTTAAGTAGAATTTTCTGAACATTTAAATAATTTGAGTGGAATTATGAAATTGTATAAAATGTTAGATATATTTTTTTGTCGGCCAAGTGTTAAATAATTAAAAAGAGAGACCGTGGTAGATGACCACTGGTCATCGAATAAATTTATGTATTTAAAGATGAACTCAAATATTTCGTTTGTATGTCTGGGAAAAGGCACATAAGTAAGAAGCATATGATTATATGAAATTATCCTTTTTCATGAACATCTGAATATTGCTTCGGGAAAACACTAGACAGCTGAGTGAAGTTATCCACTGAATGAAGTATTCGATTGAGTTCTCTTCCAATTTAGAGGTCGATATCCGGCCATTTCGGTAAGAAATGTTGTAATATAAAGCCGGCCATTTTGGGCCAGAGATGTTTCTTGATCGTCAAGCAACTTATGGGCCATCCATCAGTCTCCTTTTATCTCTGGCCTTAACTACCTGCCAAAACCAAACGAAATCAGGATTACATTGTTTGTTAGCGTTTACATTTGCATTGGCAAAATAGAGCCACAACTTTCAGTACTATAATCATAAACATCGTGATTGTAAATAAAAATGCCAAACATAGAAGACTGATGTTACATACCTCATTGGTCCAATCGATAAGACTGGTAATGAGAAGTAAAGTGAATGTTTGCGTAGTGCATCCAGAGATAATACCAATCCAGAGACCTTTCACTTTGAAGTCAAAAACGAAGCAGAAGAGTAGTCCAGTTGGAATCCCAACGATGTAAAACGCAGCAATATTCACATAAGCACCAATCTTCTGTTTACCACTTCCTCTCACAACCCCTTCAAACACAAACACAGAAGCCGAAACTTTACTTGAAAATTGTTTTTCTTCGTTTGTCTATAATCAGAGCCAGCATTGGATAAAAGCAAGAAAACCAAAGCCGGTTTTGCCTTTAAATCCTTATTATTTTTAGTGCCACTTATGTCCGAGGGCCGGTAAAAGCGGTAAAAAATAATCGAAAAGCCGGTTCTGTCTCAGTAAAACATTCATTGGCAACAGTCTTGACCAGGACCAGCTCTGTTTATAAGGAGTGTATGTAGATTGCTAACCGTTTAGTGCGCCAGACATGCTGTCCATAACCATGGACATGCAAAGAAAAGGTGTGATTTCTGCGGTATAGCTGATTACTTCAGGTACATTACTATAAGCATAGCCCCAAACATGGCTTGCATAGAACAAAGATGAGCTTGTGACAAAAGACTCGAAAACTGCGATAATCATTGCGACAGTCGTGGAAATTTTAGCTGCAACTGAGTTTCCAGCTCCTATTTCATTTGCCACGTTCGTGCTACAAAATATAGCAAACAAGTCAAATCAAATTAAATGGATGTAAGCTGACTTAGATCTTAATTGTTTGTTTGTTTGCGTTTTCTTTCCCTTTTACTTATATACTCACATTTGTTTTACTTTGTTCTAGCTATATCTAAAATTGAATTCTATGTTTTTAAAATGATAGAAGAACATTTTTTTCACTTAGAAATTTATATATTAGTTTCTCGAATAATTAATTTAGTTTCACTTAGGAAAAAAAGATCTATAGTAATTAATTTCAGAAAGCACGAGAATTAGAAAAGGAAAAAGAATGGTTGAAGAATGAAGAATATCAACTTTTACATGGTTATAAATGTTAGTGTATGATTACAAATTGTCATTAAATAATACCCTAACCGTTTGAAAGCATTGAGAGATTTCTTATTTTTCTAGTTATTAAAAGATCATGATAATATTCACATGAGACGAACTGACCTTGTTGCAGCACCGATCGAAGCTACGAAGTTGTAGTGCACAGATGAGGTTACCAAGCTGTTCAAATGAAAAGGTAACGTGATTCATACGCAAGAGAATTTAAAGGATCAAATATAGACGATATGTTGCTAAAAAATTAAGCAATGTTGTTATATATTACCACATTGTAATCACAGATGTCTCTAGCTTTGAGTTTGGTAATGTTCCAGAGATAAGAATCATAATCTCGAAAGCCGACCATTCAAGACTAATCATCATTGCAGAAGGAACAGCTAAGGAGAAGAAGATACTCATGTGACCAAACGCTTCCATCGATATTAAAACCCGTTTGCCTTTGCAAAGTTGAGAATGTCTCATGAATAACCAGAGGAAACCCGCGTTGAGCCAATACGAAAGGCTAATAGATAAAGCTGCACCTTTGGTTCCAAGTCCAAAATTGTAGACCAAAACCCAACAAACCGGAATGTGGAAACATAAAACGGTGAAAGAAGAGAAAAGCATTGGAAAAATCAAACTTTGTGTTTGAAAATAGCGAATCAACGATTGAAGAACGGCGTAACCGAATAAAGCTGGTATGAGCCAAAGGCAATAAACAGAAGCTATCTCTGATATTTCAGGGTCTTGGTGAAACAATAACAAAATATTTTTCACGAAAATCCATAGAAGAGAGATTGGAAAACAGATGATGAGAAGAGAAATGATGGAAGTGAAAGTATAGGAACCAAGCTTCTCGTACTGACGAGCTCCAAAGGCTTGACCACATAATGTTTCTAACGCACCCGCTAGTCCAAACTGTTAGTCAAAATCAACCATATCAAACATCTAAATCAATTCAGATTAAGAAAAGAAGGAAAACAAAAATTTACCATTTTTGTTTTTTTTTTTTTGTGAAATCGTATAATTATAAAATGTGTTTCTTCATGCGCGTTTTAAGAAAATAGCATAATTTTCACAAGTATTTTAGACATGTGAAAAATCCACATCTACTTTTTTTTTTTTTTTACGATTTTGTCACTTGAATTTTATTATTTAACATATTAACCTTTAAATATCATTGGTTTGTCGTTCCCAAATTAAAAAAATATATATTCATGGGTTTGTAGATTCTTACGAGGAGACTGAAGCCGGTTACGTTCGCGATGGAGCTGGCGAGAGCGATTCCAGCGAGAGAGATCTCACTTTTGTGGCCAACGATCATTGTAGAAGTGGCCTGAATAAGATATTGAGATATGTTTACGACCACCATCGGAGCCGCCATTAAAGCCACCTTCTTTAGCTTCTCCCATCTTATCTTCTTTTCTTCTTGTTCTTCTTCTTCTTCTTCTTCTTTCTTACCATTTACCAGTAATGGATCATCCATTGTGTCTTTGCTCTTTCTCTTTCTTCCTGAATCCCGATGTTTAAAATTCTTAAATATAAAATGTGTCGTCGAGTCTACTAGTTTCGTAATTAAGGGTGGACTTTTCTATCGTGTCACTAGGTTGGATGCGATGCGACGCCACCGAGTTATTATTTCTTATGCCCAAGAAACCTATAATCAATTAACAATTGATTAAGTTTAGTAATAAGGAATGAATTTTTCCGTTTATGATATACGTGCCACTACGTAAAACACGCAAGATGGGGGCGTACCGATGTAAAGATTGTGAGTAGAACATCCAGGTTCGAGATCTAAATTAATTATTCGGTAATCCCAAGAAAACTATTCGGTAAACTAAATTAATTTCAATTTTGTTTTTTCATTAAATTGTAAGAATTGATTACTTATAAATAAGGGAGAATTGTGATTATACCCCAAAAATGAAAACATTTGTCCAATTACACATTTTTTGAAATTTCTCAAATTTGAACTTTAATACCCTTGCATATGCTAATAATATGAAATAAATATTTTTACAACTTATAATTTTTTCAAAACATTTTAATAATTTCAATAATATTATATGAATATTTTAAAGAAATTTTTCACAATTGTTTTTTGAAATTTGAAGTTCATAAAATTAAATGAAGTTTGGTTCTACCAAGTTGGGTTTTCAAAGTAGAATGTGTCTTCTACTAGATGCACTAACATCTATCCATCGTAGAAGATGAATTCCACTGTCTGTTCATTCATCTACCGTGGTAGAATTTGCGTTCTGCTAATATCATACGTTCTACGAGTTGGTAGAATTGTTCGACAATTGTCCTATGCGTTGCACGTTCTTCTACCATTGGTAGAATTCTACCATAGACACTGTTTTCTACCAACTGTAGAATCTGTATTCTACCGTGAACACTCTCTTCTACATTTTTTAGATTGCATGTTCTACCAAAAATACTGTTTTCTACTACCCGTAGATCATGTATTCTACTAAAAACAATGTCTTCTACCATAAGCAAAAAACAACATTCTACCGTTGATACTTGTTTCTACGGATAGGTAGAATACATCTTCTACGAAAATCTGAGAAAATATAGAGAAAATAGTAACTGAATATTTGAAAATCTTTTGAAGAAATTATATTTCCTATTATCATTTTTCTCAGCAAAAAAAAAAAAAAANTATCTATGTAACCAGTGGCACATGAAAATCGAATGCAATGAACGGTTGGAATTTTGTTGCTGATGAGACAAAAGGAGCAAGATTGGTTGCTTTGGAATCTACAACTACTTTTGAAGAGCTAAAGACGACGGTCTTGGAGGAATACTCAATTGGTTGCGGGTTCAACGTTGAGTTCAGTTATTTGCCTAGCGGATTGATCAACAACACAAAATCTCTCCGAGTAGTAATCAACAATGATTGTCAACTGAAAATTTTTGTTGGATACATAAGGAAACAAGATTCCAAACATTTGTTTGTGACTTTTACGGATCGAGTTCAAAATCTAAACAATGGAATCCACATTGATTTGAATGACGACACAACTGCGGATTCATTTGATGAAGAAGACAACAAAAATTTCGACGATGAAGCCCACCTAAACAAAGGCCATATTTCGAGGATTTGATTGACAAAAGAGAACTTTTCAACAACATAAGCGATATAGAACAATTGAGG
>OVBJ01003267.1:0-12948 GCA_900406535.1 Noccaea bulbosa
GGGCGCGAGGTGGACGGAGAGGAGGATGGAAAGGGGGTTTCTTCTTTTTCTGTGTCATCAGGATTTCTCAGCGACGGCGTGAGGCCTGATCGCCGGTTGCGAAAGGGGGAAAGCGGAAAACCCTAGACATCTCGATACCAACTTGGTTACATAATCTCCATCGTTCCAGTTTCCATGACGTTTTGTCTTGCACAGTCACGTTCACAGTGCATTGTCACCTCAATATGGTTTTTCGATTTGCTTTAACTAATTATATATGCTTTGGGGTCAATCAAAATACACTTTAACTAATTGTATATGCTTTGGGTCTATCAAAATACATACATTTAGTTCCGTCTGATGGATGTATGGTAAATCCATTCAGTTACCAACCTAGTAAACTTACTATAATATGACGTATTGTATGTCAGCTTTACAGTGCAGATTCATTTTTTTTTTTTTTTTTTGGATTACCTAGCGATATTATGATAATTGTTGGAAATAATCATAATCACACAACACATTGCTTTTTTTTGCTCGATTTAGAACGTCATTTTCCATTTTTTTCTTCATTTTCTTACGAGTTACATGGTATACTTTCCTATTTGAAGATTGTTTTTCCGCGAGGCTTCTCTCGCTTCTCCTCCCCCCACCCCCACCCCCACCCAATGTGTTCAAATCAGCTTATCAAATCCTTTTAATTTTATAGGGCAAATTCTTTTTTTTTTTAATTCTGATCCGTCACATTAGACGAACCGTAAATATATACAACCAAACAAATCTATCCATTAAGATTAATAATAAATGGAGAAAAAATGATCTTCAATTTGGTTTTATGATTACGAGTTTTTTTATGTTAAAATTAAACGAGAATAGTTCTTTAACAAAAAAAAAAAATTAAGTGGGGACAGTTGATAAAACAAAACAAAACTAAATTAAGACGGACTAAGAAAAATAAAATGGATGGAGATTTTTTTTTTAAAAATGGATTGGCTAAAGTTGATGATTTAATGCATCTCTTAAACATGTCAATCGCCTTACTCATATATTAATATTATGACGAAGTTTTCATTTTCTTATAGTAAAATATCGATTAACCTTTTTGAAACATATTATCTCTTCTTTTCTTTTACTTCTCCATTTGTCCTTTGTTCTATTTGCTGTATCGGTGACTTGTACGGCCGAGTGTAACTCCATTAACACGAGAGAGACTCTCACCTCCTATTCTCTTGCTCAACAATCTTTCACCTCACTTTCTTTCGTAAGTTTCAATCTTCATCTGCAGTCATTTTCGTTTTCCCGTTATTTTCACATCACATCCACTCTGGGTTTTTGGGTCTTTCCGGAGAAGGATGTAAGTTGTAACTCTCTTTCGCGTCCAATCTCTCTGTTTTCAAGGATGAATCTTTCACTTTCTTTGATTACGTTTGCCTGTTTTACTGGCTGGACTATTTGGTTAACTTCTCTCTTGCAAAGTTTTCAAAAAAAGTTTCGTTCTTTTCAAGATCGGAGAAAAGAAAAACGAGAAAAAACCTAACTTTTTGGGAGAAATCATAGTAGAAATGGGTCTAGCGTGTTTTTGTACGATTTTATTTTTAGGTATCAAGGTAGATCTGCGATGACAAGGGTTTATCGTTTCGGTCTTGTTATGCTTTGCTTTCAATGTCACCACGTCTCGATTGGAGAAATTGAAACGAACAGAAATTTTGGTTCAATTCCAAACCTGAAAACGAATCGAGAATGTCTGGAAACATTCTACAGAAACATGTCAGGATTTGAAATTAAGCATTTGAAGCATGAGCACTGCTCTTCTTAACATTCTGTTATTGTTATATGAGTAGTAGTAGACTAGTAGTACTATTTTAGAGACAAGATTGTATTTTACTATGGCGGTGAAATTTTGGTATCAGTTACATCATCTATGTATGTAAAATAGGATGAAACCTCTCTTTATTAATGTCTAGCAAAGCGGGCTATACGTTTTCTTCCCATTTTTAATCCAGCAAGTTTTCTTTTGTTTGTTTGCTATAGTGAAACTTGTATGATAATTTTGCTTCTGAACTTGGTGTGTAGAGTGCGTTGAATTCATGATATCAACTTTGATCTAAATATGGTTTCCTTTTTTTTTTTTTTTTTTTTTTTTTTTTTTTNCAGAACCTTGTGCACGAATTCCCAAGAAGAGGAGACCATGTTCCAAATCGGAGGAGAAAGCTCAGAGCCTAAACCGGCTGAAGTAAGTAGATGAAACTTAAATGTTTTGATTGTGTTGTGTTTATTGACCTTTGTGGGAGTTGAAGTTTGATTTGCGGAATGGTTCCAAATAACGGTTGTTTTTGTTCAGGTACTTGTTGATATACCCGATGAATGTAGACCCATGCTTAACGATGTTATCAAGTTGGTCGACCCAAGATTTCAGTCGGTAGTGGCTCATGTCCTCCATATAGTGCCTAAAGAAATCTTGATGACCATAATAGATTCAGCACCTGACTCTAAAATCAGAATCATCGAGTGTCTCGACTCAAAGGATAATAACATCACACGTGTTCGATATGCATCGATCATCAAGAAATGGGTACAAGTCTTAATTATATCCTGCTTTGATGATTTAGATGATTTCAGGAGTGTCTGAACAATATGGATTGGCGAGAGATAATGCATGGGACCTTTCATCATAGATCAAAAGGACCATGGCAACGTACTAACGTTTAGTATTAGTCTTTTTAACATATGATTTGGTTTGTGAGAGAATCCATAAATGTTTTTCTTATTTTTGCTTTTAGATGTTTGTTGGGCCATAGTTGTGAGCGAGCTAATAAGAGCTGTGAGAATCATTGAAAAGCGTAACCAAAACCCCAAGATAAGGTACTCACCTCAGGACTTAATTGAACCAGATAAAAGAAGAAAGTTAAACGACAACGGTCACTACTGCTACACCTCGAATCTCACCAAGGGTTTCGAATACGTGATGAAGAATGGGATTCAACGGGAAGAAGACAGGCCGTTCAATGGATGTTCTGAAAACATTCCAGATCGTGAGTCATCCCGTTTTTGATACATCAAAAACTTTGTCAAGTTAAATAGTATCGAGAAAGCGCTTCTTCATCTTGAACACCGACCAATTGGAGGAGCTTTGGCCTTGTTCCACCCTGAGTACAAAACCATTGGAAATAAGGTAAGTCGTTCCATTTTTTGTTTTTTTTTTTTTTTTTCTAATTTATCAGATTATCTAAATCATCTATGTCTATCATATCATAATATATAAGTAACCTTACCAAAATGTGGTCTTGTCTCCGAAAAGGTATATTGCGGAATGGAGAAAAATATGTACTTGCAAGAACTAGTCATGGAGCTACGTTTGGATATGGTGGCTGCATTAAGATCTCCTTGGAAGTTATGCTGGTTTACATACCCATTCCTGGTGAAAAGATCAACGAATTCATACAGAAGTATTTAGGCAAACCCAAGTTTCTACTCACAAGGTTTTCTTATCCAACGCTATTCACAGATGCTGAGGAGGAGATCAAGAAGAAAGACCATCTACACAAGTAATTTTTTTTACTTCTTTTTAATATTATCATGCAATTTTATTTTGAATACCACCATATCAAGAAAAGTGAATTCTTTGTCCAACATCTAACTTACGCAGATTGAAGAATTTGAGGAGGATCAATTGATGCAAAAGTAGTTGGAGTCTCGGACAAGTTTAGACAAATGTTGCAGACAAACAGAGACATAAGGGACATGAAAGCAGATAAACACACAAAGATCATCTCTACTTCTTGATCCAACACATAGCTTCAAGGAACATGTGTCCCGGTCTTCCGTCACTGGTTCTTCTGATTATACCTCTACACTCTGGACCACCACGGGCCGTGAAACTCATGTAGAAGACTGCATTCCTCGATTTCAGCTTCATGCTTGACTCTACATCTTCCCTTGTTTGTACCACTACTGACTTCATGCCAAATGGCAAATAAGCGCTCTGCAAAGCCAAAAGTAAGTTAGTTCAATAGCCCAAGATCAACGTACACATGACATGAGTGATTTATGTCAGTGTCCCACTCGGAAAACAGAGCAAATTCAGCATATAGTTGAAGCCATTTGTTGTCCCTCAACTCCGATTCCTTCACCTGTGAGTTAAAAAAAAAAAAAAAGATTGTTTGGTTTGACTATTAGTATTATATCCTCTAATTTGTATTATAATAAGCAAGCAGGATCTTCCACATCATTCTTAGTTACCTCATAGAACTGTAGCTTATCTTCTCCCGTAAGTGCACCGTCTTGTAGCCAGTCAGGCAAATCACCTTTGTAGTAGTCATCTACAACATCATCATCTGGGTACCATCGGGAAACTTGTTCTCCAGTCAGTTCCTGCAGTGACTCTTTCGATATTAACAATAGCAAAGCCAATACAGTATTTCTCTCTGTCAGTCTCAATCCTTGTCCTTGTACTTCACAGAACAACATTCATCATTCAACTTCTTTGAGGCTGAAAATGCATCAATTGCTATACATAGCTACCTGGTATTTGAGGCTTTATTCTGCAAGTAGATGTGAACATTCTTAAACGTGCTTTGTCCTTGAGCACAGCATCGGTGACTCTGGTCTGGAATGTAACAACTGAATTCTTGGCACAAGGATCCATGGCCTCCAATGTGATGTAGAAGTTGAAAAGGAAAGTAGATAGAGCATCTTCGTTTATCATCCATAACCATAACCATTGACAAGTTTGTTTACCTTGTCAATGTTGTAACAATGGAGTCCGACTTTTCCGAAGAGTATGTGATAATCACTACATCCACTGGGAACTATCCCACCAAATGGTTGACAGAACAAATCCACATCGAATCCCTATATGTATATCAATCAATCCCAACGAGGTGTCAAAAGATTCAATCTCCCAATTTTAGGGTTTTAGAAAATTACACCGGACTCCATAACTTGTCGACGATACTTCTCCTCTGCCACCGGATCCACGTCGTCGTCGTCGGAATCTTCGTCTTCTTCTACTGGTGAAGGTGGAGAATAGACCGGAGTTTCGAGCTTCCGCTTACGCTGCGGAGGTTCGCCAAGCCACATGTTGGCCTCGTCCAACATAACATCGTACATGTTTGATGTTTCCGATCGCACACCAAAACCCCCCTTCTCTCTGCCCACGACTTTTCTTTCTTTTTCCCTCTCAAGTCTCAACACACACACACTACCTTTGCTTTTATTTTTAGGCAAATCTAAGTCAATCAATTAATATTCCATGAACAAATTCTCTCCATCTGTCTAATAGTATTAATGCTAGCTAGATTCTTGCATTTGTTGTTGTTTAACATACAAAATTGTACTATTTCGTAACACACCATCGTCCAAAACCTCATTCTTTATTGATGGGATTAAAACTGAAATATCTCTCAGTCTTTCCTTTATCAATTTTTCTAGTTATCGTAAACATCATATCATGACATGTGTAGTAAGATGTAACAAAGAATAATAATACGGACCCGGGTTCGACACCACTTGGCCACAGCGGATTTTACATCCCTTCCGTTGGGGCCCTGCACCCCTTTCGAGGGGATAGTCGGGTTTTCCGTTCGGATTAGATCCTCGGAATAACTGGATTAGGACAAAGCTCAGACCATCGGTTTGGGCCCAGAACTGGTCAGTGACTGTTCGGTCGACTCCTGAGACCCGGATACCAGATATATCAAAAAAAAAAAGGGAAAATTTTAATAAAATGACATTTTGAGGATGGGTTCGTGCCGTGGACCTAAGTTTATGGGCAACTAAAGGCTTTAAAAAGTAGAGCTTTGTACACAAACTCTGTAGCTAAACTATAGAGACCAACCATTAATGATCCTTTCATTAAAATCAACTCAAACGCGGTGACCAACAAGTAAAGAACACACTTTCCAGTTTCCATGATTCACATTAATATTCGAAATCTATCATAATGACTTGTTCTTTGAAAACAAAAAAAGTATGCAAAACTCTAAGCCCAATATTACTCTTGGGCTACAGAAACTTTGCGGTCCAGCAAGTTTTGAATTAAAAAATTTAAAACAATTTTTTAAGTTTCACTTCCCCCTTCTCTCTCCTCCTCTGAGACTCTCTCTCCAGTCTCCACTCTCCCTCACAAACTGCGAAAAACGGAAAAATGGCAATCGGTTACAGAGACACCGCCGGTGAATCCGAATCCGCCGTCGACCCGCTCTTCCCGTGGATTCTGTAACTCATAATCCTTCCTTCTCGCTCTTGTTATGGTTGACTATGCCTAGAGTCATAGAGTTTCTGATTTTCCATGTCTTTGGGTCTCCAGGAAGATTAAAAATTCGACGGAAGATGTATTATCTGGTAGAAATTCCGGAGAAGATCTCGACAAGCTTCTTTATGACTGTATCTCAACTTGCAAGCGAGATGCTCGGTACCAAAATGACGTCAGATTCCTCAAGATCTGGTTTCTCTACGTAACGATCCCAATCGTTTCTAATACTCGAATTGGTTTTGTTGATTAGCGTGATTAGGTTTGGGATTGTGATATCCTGAATCAATTGATGCAGAACATCATAGTTTGGGTGAAATTGTGCATTTTGTAGCTGGAGGGCAGTGAAGACTTTGAGAGGGTTTATAGAGAAGTTGAAGAGAAGGAGATATGCATAGGGAATTCGTTGCTCTACGAATGGTATGCCATTTTTCTCGAGGTCAAAGGATTGTGGCGAAGAGCAAATTTGGTTTATCAGACTGGTCTTTCAAGGTCTCTCATCTTTCTCCTAATTTTGTTCTTCTAGTTTATAATTTCATTGCTTTGCTGATTTGTTGCTATCTTTCACAAATGTAGGAATGCCCAACCATTTGACAGGTTGAAAGAGGCTCACTCATTGTTTCTACAAAGAATCTCAAAGAGGACAAAGGCTTCTTCCCTTCACAAGGTGTTTATCCTCTCATACAGTTGAGATTTGAGACACTGAACGCAATTCTTCAATCTATATTTTGCCTTTTCTTTCTGGCAGGTTGGTGATGATGCTCAGGCGAGTTTTGTAAACCCTTGGGAAACATCCACTGTGAACAAATTAATTCAAAAGATAAAACCCCAGCTTGTGAAATATCTTGTAAGGCAAATGGAAAATTATGATATTTCCCATGATTCAACCATAGATATTAGATAGGGTAGGGGAACAGCTTATTCACTGACTTTTATTTCTGTTCATGTTTGCAACAGGGGTACCATGCAAGCAACAAGGTTTTCTCCGGAAAAGCCAACTTGTTGTCTTCAAGAAATAAGATCACTGAGATAGGTAAACTTGTTTCAAGTCTTTCACGTGCATATCCACAGCTCTAATTCTTTAGGCGTGTTAGACCTCTGTGTTATAGTGAATCCTTCTTTTAAGAGTTATAATGATGCCTTCCTCAGATTCCTGTTAGCAATCTTGTACTGTTTGTATATCATTAACGTAAAAGGAATTGATTCCTCACCTTGGACGATATATTGGTGTCTGTATAATTGCAAGGTGGAAGGAAGTACCAGATATTGGGTTGTGCTGGTAAAGGTGGTTTTGCTCAAGTGTTCAAAGCCTACATTGACTGCAATCCTGATCAAGTAGTTGCTCTCAAGGTAGGCCCTTAAAGTTACACTTAGATTTAATATGCCACATAGCTCAATCGTCAGGTAGCTCACATCACGTATTGCACTTACTACTAAACTGTTAACAGGTACAAACGCCACCTTTCCCTTGGGAATTCCACATGTATCGCCAACTTGATTGCAGGATCCAAGAGAACCAAGTATGCACTCTTTGTCTCTTCCCATTAATCTTACCAGGTCACATGAGTTTTCACACCCACCATATTTAGTTATTACTCTCATACTATGTTAGAGATCAAGTTTTGGATTGGCTCAGAGAGTGCACGTCTATTCAGACTACAGTATACTTGTGTGCGATTATCAATCACACGGGACACTCCATGTAGGTTTCTTTGGACTCTTAAATGAGATGCAACATGCTTGGCTTTTAATTTGCCTTATTTTTGTGATTCAAGGACGCCATAAACTCATATTCCGTTGTTGGCAAGTTCATGGAAGAAGTTTTGTGCATGTATTACACAATAGAGATGCTCTACATGCTGGAAACTTTGCACAGTGTTGGAATCATTCATGGTGATTTCAAGCCAGACAATCTGCTGATCCGATACTCTCCGTAAGTTGCTAAATTCAACCGGAATGTAGTTTACAGATAAAACTTTTCTTTTTGTTTATCCATGAAGCCGTATACCTTTACATTAGCAGAGACTGAGATTCCTCAATGATTACTTGCAGACAAAACCTAACGGAGACAGGCTTTCGTGAAAAAACAGGTTCTTGGAGCAGTCAGGTATATATCCTTTACACAGTTACTAACTAGTTCTGATTCGTATGTCACGATGAAAATTGACATTTCCGTACTTCAGGGTCTCTGTCTTGTCGACTGGGGTAGAGGAATAGACTTGAGCCTATTTCCTAGCACCACCGAGTTTAAAGGAGATTGCCGTACCTCAGGCTTCCGTTGCATGGAGATGAAGGAGAACAAACCTTGGAAATTTCAGGCAAGTATCTTTTTCTCTCCCTTTGTTTCAGCAACATCTGTCTTTTTGTGATCAGACTTTAAACAATGCAAGTCGTTGGAACCTGTGTATTGTATAGGTGGACACCTATGGGCTCTGTGGAATCGTACACCTTATGCTGCACAATACCTACATGAAAGTCGAAAAGAAACAATCACTGGACGGTGGCCTCATTAATTTGCCGACAACTCCGTTTAGAAGGTGCACTTGTTTCTTAAAAATCAATGAACCTTAACCTTACATCGTCAGTTCCTTCTTGTTTTTGTTTTATTTTCTACTCAAACCAAAAGCATTAGATGCACTGTTGGATATTATATATACATATATATATATATATGTATCGATTATGTACTAAGTCTGCTTGAGGTGTTGTTGCAGATACTGGAACGTCCTGTGGAAGGAACTTTTCATGAAGCTGTTGAACAGAGAGACGTGTGAAGATGACACAGAGACACTGAGGGATATTAGAAAGTCTATGGAAGAGTATGTATGCTCTGATCCTAAGCTCATGAAGCAGCTTAACGAGTTACTTGCAAAACAACGTGTCTCTTTATGTTCTTCCTAATAATTCAATAATTAAGGAAACCTTTTGTAAAGTTTGTTTGTTGTGTGTGTGAAAAAGAGAGAAAGATGGAAACATTCAGAGACTTTGTTTGCCCCTCAAGTCGTATGTATACTCTTAGGTTATGATTTTCTTTAGTATCAACAAGTATAGCAAATATTAGATACTTGGCAAGATTTAGATCTAGCAAATTGATCACCCCAAACTGATACCGGAAATTGAAACTGAAATTAAAAATGCGAAGACTGACGTGGAAGTGAAGAAAAGAAGAGATATATATATATATATAGCCAACCAAAAGAGGAAGTTGCCATTGTTACAAAATATATATATATATACTGTTGTTGCAGACGTTTAGGAGTTGATTAAGAGCATTCTGAATTGATCTCTTACACATTTTGTGTATATAAATGTTGAAGGATTTTACATGAGTATTGCAAGAGAGTGGAGTATCACACAATTCCGCAGATTTAATGTCTCTGCTCTGTTTTGGTCGAATCACTTGACAAGACCTGAAACCAAAGAAGCGCCCACATGTAAAGAATGTTTCAAAAGGAGAAGAACCCAAACAATATTAGTTTTTGTTTGGAAACCAGAACAGATGATCTCTGTTACCTGCAGTTAATGTCGGGTTAGTTAATAAGATGATTGATTCCTAGTTGGAAAACGAAGAAGCAGAGAAGATTCTGTTAAGGAGGAGGAAGTGTGCGACGACATGTTGGGCACTCCATCTTTATGTCCATCCATCTCTGTAAGCATCCCGAGTGGAACAAATGCTCACACGGCGTGACCATGCAATCATTGCAACGGTGCCTGACATCAATTGTGGCCATGCAGATTACGCAGTCCCTGCTTCTGTTTACACCTTGATCAATTCCTCTGTAGTAGCTGTATTTCTCAGGTAGCATCTGCAAACAAACACTTGATAAAGCAATTTACTCTTTTGATCCAAAGAGCGAAAAAAGGTACCAACAAACCTTCCGAGGGATGAAGCAACGTGACCCAAAATAATGCTGAAGAAGAAGAAGAGCAGCTTGAAAGCCAGTGAAGGCGCACAGGCCTACACACCAGGCCTTGCTGGGCTCTACACGCATGAAGTTCTTGGGGCATCCAAAAACATACAAGGGTATAGCCAGACGTGTAACCGTCATCCCCAAGATATAATACGGATGCAGAGGCTTTCTAGAGTCACGAGCAACGTTTGCAATGATCTGCGGAATCCAAAAGGAGTACATGAGAAGGAGGATTGGGCGCATGTAGCTGTGGAACTCGTACATTATCAATATGCCTCCAAGAAGGGTTCCATCTGTGAACAAACATATGTGAGAGCAAACTCAAGCAGCTTCCACCTTGATGAACAAACAAAACACCAAGGAAATCATTTGACTTACAGAAGCGGCTGTAGAGAAAGGAGAGCTCACGCCTCACTGTCTCCCACCCCTCACCACTATTTGAAGGCCTGGTTGCTTTCCATATCGCCAACAGATATCTCATCTCAAATATCGAAAACACTACGAATTTGAAGAAGGCAGCTGTTGCAAACGCATTGAAAAGTGATTCTGCATACGGAAGCATGACAAGGTCAAGAAACCAACACTTGAGAGGATCATTTCCATTGAAAGACATACCAACTAAAATCCCGGCTGTGAGATGTAAAAGACATAAATAAGAATCCACGATGGCTTGCTGCCCGATCATTACAATAGAGACCTTTGCAGCACCCTTGTATACACGCAGAGTTATCCCAACTGTTACTTAGCATCATTCTCTTCACTGAAAGAAACAACATCAGTATAACAAACATGACAACTTACGGATTGTGTGTTACTGTGCTCCATTTGCCGGATCAGCAAAAGAACCTGGAGGAACGAGAGCTAAGTAGAATAACAAGTTAAGGATCAACAACTTAAAAAAAACTGTCATGGTAAGTGTGGACAAGAGGTTGGACCAAAGGATACAAAAGTGACCATCAATGTATAGTTGACAGCTTTGTTGTAGTAGACTTCCACGTTTATGGAGGTTGCATTGAGCAACAAGGGCGAGAAACAATCCCCGTCATCATCTACTGCAGGACTTTCCATCAATCCTTGGATATGATAATAATCTACCAAAAATAAGTAAGTAAAAGTCTCCTCAAAGTCCAACTAATATGGCATTAAATGAAATGTCAGAAGGCATACATACTGTTTCCACTAGAAGCGGCTTGGGAGATCTGGGCTGCAATTTCGATATTGCAGTGCTTCTCCATCTCATATATTGGAGCTGAAACACGACACAGTCGAAGGTAAGATGTAGCAGCAAAGTACATCATGTGGAAACACATATGGATCCAACTCACAAGTCTTGTGTTCCAATATTCTGTCTCTTGGAGATTCTTGAAATACTTGAGAGGAAAACACTCCGAGCTGTCCGGCAGCAGAAAAGTTGAACCGCATAGAAAGAAAGATAAGGAGGAAGCATCAGGTGGCAAAGTGGAAGGGGATTACCAGGTGATAAGGGTTGGAGAGAAGATAATCGTCTTCTAGTCCTGAATCACTCTTCTTTCCGCTGAAAAGCACACACATTTGCTTGAATCTTGGAAAGCAATAAAATAAATATGAAGGGCCAAATATATATTATATATACCTATTAGCAACAAGACGGAGCTGTCTAAAGGGCCAAATATAAACACCTTCCACCTTAATCTGAGCACCACCCACATTGTGTTCATTGTCAAATACATCATGGAAAACAACCGCACCCTGTCCCCATATGAAGTTGATACAAGAGTCAGGAGCATGATGATGATGATGATACACTGACATGATGCAGGCAGGCTATCAAGTATCAAGTATCAACTAATCAATACAAAACAGTGATTCATGCACCTGAACATAATGCACACCAGTGATCTTGGTTGGACTTGTGACTAGCTCAATGACAGAATTACCGTTATCTTTTCTCAAGTCCGGGAACTTTGAGGAGCTATTTACGGTATCTAGAAACTTCCAGTTGCCTGTAAAAAGACAAGAAGAGTTTCAGGATTGTCTCTGGCAGAAACAAGATGAACAAGAATGCGAACGCGAATGCAAATGCCACAGGAACCTGTATATGTTCCTGTTATATTCCAGGCAGCAAAGGGTCCTGCCCCGTTTTCTTCATTTTTGCCAAAGAGCCACTTGCAATTATCACAAAACAAATGTCAGCCTGAGGATCAACGAGGAGAGCAATTGGGAGCAATGATCAAACCTGGTCACCCCAGGATCGAGCGGTCTCCCTTATGGGTCTCAGTCCGTGCGCTTCTGGCGAAACCGCAAACCAAATCGATAAGCATAAGAGGAAACCCATTTCCATATTAGCCGGAGAAGAAGAAGAAGAAGATGTAGAATAGGAGGAGGTTGGGAGGGAGGGAACCATCAAATCGGAACAGAGAAAGTGAGAGCCCAACAAACTGGCTCAAAATTAAGGTGAAATTACTTTTGTTCACCAACTTATGACAGATTAACAAACTCAGACATGCGTATCTTCAAGTGGAATCCAACCAATTGAGTTACTCATAAAACTGCAATTGACTTTGAAGTTTTCAAAAAACCCAGGCCGTTTGAGATTCTCTTTCGACTCTCCTCGACCAAAACTGGAAACTTGGAAAGGAGTTGAGTTTACTTGTCTACTTGCCTGAGCCCTCTGCCTCTCTCATGGTAGTGGTACTAATAAATCTTCTTCTTCTTTTTTCGGTCACGTTTAAGGCATATTTGCAAATGTCAATTATTGTCTCACATTTCATACAAGACGTTTATAGAAACTAGAGATTGAAAGAACACCAAAATATAAAGATTCACTCT
>OVBJ01003268.1:0-12944 GCA_900406535.1 Noccaea bulbosa
AATATAAATTTAAGATTTTCTTCTAAATTTTAATTAAAAAATTGTTTCTATGATTCTATCTCATTATTAATTCTAAAAACTGATAATGGTTTTATTATTTTTTCACTTATTGAAAAGGTTAATTTTAAAACAAGGTTTAGTTTTCAAATTAGAATTATTTTTGAGAATATTAATCTAATAACTCTCCATTTTTNATTTTTCTTTTTTTTTAAATAATATGATTTCTGTATATGTTAAAAATATATTAATCTCTATTTTGAGGGCTAAATTTGGTAAATTTAACATTATAAAGTGTATTAGGACAAAATATGATAAAAAAAGTTACGTGGACAAGATGAGAGTTTTTTGATCCCTTTTTGCCAAATTTACCTAAATTTAATACCAATTCTTTGAAATTTAATACGTAAGAGATAAAGCAATAAAGATTCGTTACAGTTTGACACTTTGACTATAACAAGCATTGTCAAGTCTTTCGGCTCAGTCCATTGAAAATATCAAATATCTTCAATTGAACAATAAGAAGTCTTATCTTCAATTATTCTCTGCATCCTCCCTCTCTGGTTTGCTCAGTAAATTTCAAGTTTCAGATCTCTACCTTTTCTGTAAATGGGGAACTGTGTCTCCCTCTCCATATCGTCTGATCAACCGATGAAGAAAGTCTTTCAGTGGCTAGAAGTCAAAGGAAGTTACGTACACAACCTTGGCAAGAATCTCGGAGCTCTCGAGAGAATCATGGAAGAGCTCAAGGCTAAGCGTGATGATTTATCAAGAAAGGTCAGAAGAGAGGAGGATAGAGGTCTACAAAGGCTATCCGAGTTCCAGGTATGGCTTACTAGAGTTGAGACTATCGAAAACAGAGCCAATCATCTTCTTAGTACTAGAGATGCTCAACTTCAAAGGCTGTGTCTTTGTGGGTTTTGCTCTAAGAGTTTAAAATCGAGCTATCGTTATGGGAAAATTGTTTTGTTGACGTTGAAGGAAGTTGAGAAACTCAAAAGTAGAGTTTTTGAAGTGGTTTGTGAGCAAGCTCAAACGTCTGAGGTGGAGGAAAGACAACTTCAACCAACAATTTTTGGACAAGAAAGAATGTTGAAAAATGCATGGAATCATCTCATGGGAGATGAAGTTGGTATTATGGGTATGTACGGTATGGGCGGAGTAGGAAAAACAACGCTTTTAGCACAACTCAACAATAGGTTTAGTGAAAAGAGCTGTGGGTTTGATTTTGTGATTTGGGTTGTGGTGTCTAAAGAGTTTTACGTAGAGAAGATTCAAGATGAAATCGCTCGGAAAGTCGGTATCCGTGGAGAGGAGTGGAAACAAGAAGAGAAGAGCCAAAAGAGAGATGCTATATACAATTTCTTAAGGAAAAAGAGATTTGTGTTGTTTTTAGATGATATATGGGAGAAAGTGGATTTAGTTGAGATTGGAGTCCCGTTTCCAACAACTCAAAACGGATGTAAAGTAGCATTCACCACTCGTTCTCAAGCTGTTTGTGCGCACATGGGAGTCGAAGAACCAATGGAAGTTAAATGCTTGGAGGAAAATGATGCATTTGATTTGTTCCATAAGAAAGTTGGACAGAAAACACTAGGAAGCGATCCGGAGATCCCCGAACTTGCAAGAAAAGTTGCTAAAAAATGTTGTGGTCTGCCATTGGCACTTAATGTCGTAGGCGAGACAATGTCATGCAAAAGGACGAAACAAGAATGGTATCACACAATAGATGTTATGACTTCATATGCTATAGAGTTTTATAGCATGAAAGATAAGATCTTTCCGCTTTTGAAATATAGCTATGATAATCTTGAAGGGGAGCAAGTCAAATCCTGTTTGCTATATTGCGCTTTATTCCCCGGGGATGATAGAATTCCTAAAGAAAAGTTGATAGGCTTGTGGATATGTGAAGGGATTATAGATGGAAGTGAAGGTATAGAAAAGGCTGAGAACAAAGGTTATGAGATAATTGGTAGTCTTGTTCGTGCATCGTTGTTAATGGAGGTTGATTGGTATAGAACAGAATGTGTGTATATGCATGATGTTGTTCGTGAAATGGCCTTGTGGATTGCAACTGATTTTGGGATACAAAAAGAAGCTTTCATCGTGCGAGCTAGTGTTGGTTTACCTGAAATGCCAAAAGTTGAGGATTGGAACGTTGTGAGAAGGATGTCACTGATGAACAACAAGATTCACCATCTCTCTGGTAGTCCTGAATGTCTGGAACTCACCACTTTGCTCCTACGAAGAGCGAATTTAGCAAATATCTCGAGTGAATTCTTCAAGTCTATGCCAAGGTTAGCTGTTTTGGATCTATCTTGTAATGGAAATCTCTTTGAATTGCCTGATGGGATATCGGAACTAGTTTCTTTGCAATACCTCAACTTGTCATATACAAGTATACGGCATTTGCCTAAAGGTGTGAAAGAGTTGAAAAAACTGATCCACTTGGATTTAGAAGAAGCAGATAAGCTTTCGAGTGTTGCTTGGATATCAAGTCTTCATAATTTGAAAATATTGAATCTATCTCGTGTTGGTTTCACATTGAACTGCGAGGTAGTGGAGGAGTTGAAAGCCTTGGAGAATTTAGAAATTTTAACTATAGACTTCAATCTTCCTCCAAGTTTGAAGAAATTTTTGAGCTCCCATAGGTTGCCGTGTTGCACACGAGACCTAACGATCAGAGGTATTGATATGGATACATCTGGATTATCACTTCCAGTAACAATGAACAAGCTTCGTGAGTTCAACATTCTGTGGTGCAGTATCTCTGAGATCAAGACGGTTTCTCCTCTACACAATCCTAGGAACCTATTCTTCTTGAGCCTCTCCAAAGTGATGATATTGGATTGCAAATGCCTAAAGGAATTGACGTTTCTGATGTTTGCTCCAAATCTCGCGACTCTTGTTGTTAGTATTGCAAATCAGCTAGAAGATATAATAAGCAAAGAGAAAGTTTCTGAAGGTGAAAAATCAGGGATGGTTCCTTTTCAAAAGCTCGTTACTCTTGTGTTGGTTGATCTTCCCGAGCTGAAGAATATCTATTGGAGTCATCTAGCATTTCCATGTCTAAAGAGATTCGATGTGTTTGGATGTTCAAAGCTGAAGAAGCTTCCACTCGATTCTCAAAGTGGCAGGCATGGTGACAATGGACTCATCATAAGATACAAAGAGAAAGAATGGATTGAAAGTGTGGAATGGGTAGACGAAGCTACCAAAAAATTGTTCTTACATTCATGCTCACAGGTCTAGTTTATCCTCTTCTCTTACTTGATTTTCCAGGTTGATTTTTGTTCTCGAGCTATGAACTGTAATACGAATGTTAATTTATACAAATCTTAAACCTTGGATTGTTTATTCCCAAAGGAAGAAAATTAATAATCAAGAACACAAGCCAAAGTGTGATTTGGAAATGCTTTGTTCATTATATGACACTTTTTATCAACATATACTTTTTTCTTTTTTTAAAATACAACATCACTATATGCTCCCTTAAGGTAAGTAAAACACGTTCAAAAAGCTATATACAGTAACTCGGAGAAACAAAATATTCACAGTGATGCATTTACTCTGCTCTGCTGCGCTTTTCTTTGATTCGGTACCATTTCTTGCTACGTTGCCACAAAACGTTGCTTGTATTATTCAGTACACTGCTCACCAAGGTAAACGTGAGCAACAACAAAACTGAATTATTCCCACAAAACATCTTAGTCAAAGTATTTAGCGCATGAGATTTTAGGTCGAGATGTGGATCGATCACCCGAAAATTAATGACATGATTTCAATTCCATGATTGAAAGCAAAATCGAAATACCAAACATATATCAATCAAATATCTCGCACAAAATCATATATTTCCAACATAGACAAAATATGTTTTCAAATTCACATATACTAAATAAGACAAAATAGTCAAGGTTTGTGTTTAGAAGATAAACCCCCAAATTGATTTGTTTAAAACGATTAATCACATGTTTTTTTGGTTAAGATAACTTTAAACAGAATGAACTTTCATTTTTGGATCAAAATTTACAAACGATTATCAACTAAGCCAATCAGATTTCAGAAAATATAAATTTGACATACCGATTTACAGAATTAATTGGCAATTATTGTAATTAATAGGATAAAATTGGTATCGCTACAGTCAACCCCTTCGAGCGATTAATCGGACGATTAATCGGAAAAATCGGAGATTTTTAGAACATAGTGTGTATCTCTTTCTCTATACTATTAATTGAGAAGTACATAGCTTTTTTTTTTTTTTTGACAAAAAAACTATTTCTGAATAAAATAAACAGGTTTACTAAGAGTCAATTTTGTATTAAAACTGAGAAGTACATAGCTTTTTTTTTTTTTTGACAAAAAAACTATTTCTGAATAAAATAAACAGGTTTACTAAGAGTCAATTTTGTATTAAAACTGTCGAATCCAAAAAAACCCGACCCGACATAATAAGAAAATTAAAAGACGCGATCCTGTTGATGACTTAAATAAAACCGGAAACAATCCAATAAACCATAGCTTTACCAAATTGGTTATTCTTTCTCTTTTTGTTTTTTTTGTAAGCAAACATTTTTATTAAAAGGCCCAAATGGGCTTACGAACGGTACACGATGAATCTAACAAGTCCACAAATTGCATAGATATTACAAAGGGAAGACATGTGTAAGTGCAACGTGGTTGTCTCAGGAAACTGTTTGAATGCGTGTGTCATCATACTAATTATATAAATTAATACGATCCCTTTTATAAATTAACTTATTTCTGTATTTTATCAGCAAATTGATTATATAAATCAAATGCACACACTGGATTTAATGATATTGAGTTTTTAAAATTTTTGGTTTGGGTTCGGATTCGGTTTAGGTTTTTCCGGGTTTTTTTGAAGTTTTTCGTATTTTTTAAGTTTTTTTGGGTTTCAAATTTTCAAGTTTATAAATATAAAAACTGTTCGGGTTTTTTAAAATTTCGGTTTGGAATAGATTCGTGTTTCAGGTTTCGGGGTCAGGTATCGGGTGAAAATCTCCGACATAAATCTAGCCATAATATCAAATATGTGTTTTGTGATAAAAAAAAATTAAACATAACCCCGTGCAACTGCGCGGACCTGCTACTAGTTACTATTATATGAAGAAACATTGTCTCATGTTTGATTGTTTCAACCAAGACAAGACAAGGTTAGTTTGATCAGAGAGATTCCTTCTTAAACCATGGATTGTTTATTCCCAAAGGAAGAAAATTAAAAATCAAGAACACGAGTCAAAGTGTGATCTGGAAATGCTTTAATTTGTTCACGTTTTCTTATAAATATGGATGTGGTTTCGTTTGTAATTGACATCCAAAAAGCACCATAAAGATAAATCCACAAGAAACAAATATGATCAGCTAAAAAAGGGCGGTCTTAGGATGGTGGCTTGGGAAAAAAGGTTTGCTACCAGAGGGTTTAGGGGCTAACCTGTCTCAACGGCAAGTGGTCTCGGTCCATTCTCGTAGACACTTCGAGCTTTTAAAATAAAATACAACATGAGCTTTTATTCTGCTCTGCTACGCTTTTCTTTATTTCGGTACAATTTGAAGAATTTCCTGCTACGGTGCCACAAATCGTTGTTTGTATTATTAATTACAGTGCTCACCAAGGAAAAAGTAAGCAACAAGAAAACTGAATGCCAGTTTTGACCTCCACAAGATGTTTCCACTTTCCATCTGCTCTGAGATTACCGAAGTTAGAAAAACATACCTAAATTTGTGGGAGAATTATTGAGGGTTTAATTTCCTCTTCTTGTTCAGCTCATCTTTAAGATCCCACACCTCATCTCTAAGATCTGACACTGTTTGCTCCAAGGACAGAAATTTTGCAGCAGATTTTACCTTCTCCTTGTTCAGTTCATCTTTGATATTCTTGATGTGTTCCTCAAGTTCTTGGACTCGAGTATCATTGGCAGCATTTGATACCTTCCTCTTCAAGGAAACCTCATCTAGCTTTGTCTTCAACCATTCTACCTTGAATCCTGCTTGAGTTAGATCGATTAACTCGCTGCGAGCGTTGCCTAGCTCAATCTCGGAGATGCTATATGGAGGCTTGTCCAGTGTGTCGTTAAGACCGAGGAGGATATTCATGTATGTTGTCCTCACCAATTGATTCGTTAGTCTGAAATTTACTGCCATGTCCGGGTGCTTCAAGAAAAGCCTACTCACAGAATTTGCCTATAAACAAGAGAAAGATGCAATTATGTTAACCAGAAAAGGGAATCAATTAAAGAAGGAAGAACACAACAAGAAGAAGCATCCTTATATCTAAATCATACCTGAGAATAAAGGACTTGGAAACCATTGTAATCTAACGTCTCATTTCCTGTGACATCTCCTTCATCAACAACTTCAACTACTTTTACTTCCACTTTAACAATCAGTTTGTTCTTATCTATTAACACTTTTTCTTGAAGCTCTTTAAGAGGCACGGCCTTTGTAAAACCCCATTCTGGGATCTGAGTGCAAAACAAGAGGTGCGACGCTTCTGTAAGAAAAAATTCAGAATAATTAATTTGAATTTTCCTCTTCATCAATCGTATCAGATATATAACTACATGGGATATAAGTTAATTACCAGGTTTTCTCAATAGCTCTTTGCCTGATTGATTCAATAGAACAAAGGAAAAACTGGCTCGCCTTTTCCATCCAAGTCGCAATGATTCAGGATTCGCAACATAGAGGTAGAGAGAGAAGTGATCATCAATAAGATCTCCTTTGGGATAAACGTTAACAACCCTGAAAATAGAAAGGAAACAGATTCACCAAATGCTTAAGTTCTATATCTAATACAGAGACGGGTTATAGATTGAAACTGAAGTTCGGAATCGAAGCACATATAATTTTCTTTCACCATTCGCAGCCGCCACTTAAGAACTTTGGAGATTGTATGAGACCTTCCTTATCTCAAATGTGTAACTCGTCTGCTTTTGATCCTCCATAACTCGTCTGCTTTGAACTATGAAGAGTTGTATTCTTCTCTCAAAATATCATTTTTGTGTGTTTTTTTTTTTTCATGAGAACCGTGAAGAGGCGGAGCACCAACGGCTAGACGGTAAGACCCGTGCACCTCCCCTCCGCCGGCGTCTTTTTGAAGCCTATCTGAAACAAGAACCTTGTGTTCAACTCATGCGCGTTACAGTAAAAATGGAACCCTACATATATTATCTTTTCATATAATTTGTTGTGACAACTATGTATTTTTGTTGTATCTCTCTTTTACCATTATGTGTCTGTGATTGTTCCGTATAGATGATAAAAAGGGGAAAATATTAAACATTTGGGATTAAGCCCTAACAGACTTTGTCCCCTTGCTTTGTGTTTCGTTTTATATACCGTACCGTTTGGTGTTTACTATTATACATGATTTAAACTTTGTCCAATTTACTCATTATATATATATATATGTGTCCATACGAACTTCTTATCATACGAACTTCTTATCAGAGGCTTATCTTCGGATCTTCTTGACTCAAGTGGTTACAACTGATGGTCTTGGAAACGATGACGAATACAAAGATATAGTGGTTGACATTAGTCAAAGATATAATGGTGTGATCGATTCTCGGTTACAATGTATTTAGCGTACTACTACTGAAACTAAAAGGCTTAAACTCAGTTTATTATGAGCTAGACATGAAATTTTCGGTGGAGATGTGGATCGATCACCCGAAAATAAATGACATATGATATCAATCGAAGCTGGTGGTATTTGGGATCCAACTTTTAACTTTTTTATCTTGGTGTTTAGCATAATGTGGCTGTGATTAACGGTTTCATATAAATTATATAAATGGGAGAAAATATTACTTCTGAATATTTCGTATTACTTTTGAGTATTTTCGTATACTTTTGCTGCAAGTCACATTACGAGACGTTTATGTGATATGTTTGATCTCTCCAGCTTTCATTACCAATGGCACTCGGAAACTAACAGTTTCATGCAACTTCAGATTGAGACGACATGTATAAAACACTAAAGCTCTTCTTAATAATTAATAAAAGAACACCAAAAATAGTAATAAAATGACTTATATTCTACTTTTCATTATGGAGATCCGCGTAATCCAATACTTACCAAGAGCAAGCATCACCCTCAGCTTTGAGATCCGACACCATCTGCTCCAACAAAAAACCATTAGCAGCACAAGTAGCAGATCTGGCCTCGTTCTTGTTCAACTCATCTTGGAGATCCGACACCGTTTGCTCCGAAGAAAAACCATTAGCAGCAAAAGTATCAGATTTTGCCTCATTCTTGTTCAGCTCATCTTTGAGATCCAACACCTCATCATCAAGTTCTGAATCTTCTGACACAACATCTATAAGATCAGACACCACATCTATGAGATCTGACACCTCATCTTTAAGATCCGACACTTCATTTTTGAGATCCGACATTCTACCCGACACCTCATCTTTGAGATCCGACAAAGCCAGCTCCAATGACAGAACTTTAGCAGCAGAAGTAGCAGACTTGACCTTCTCCTTGTTCAGTTCAACTTTGAGATTCTTGATGTGTTCCTCGAGTTCTTGGACTTGAACATTTTCTTTCTTCCTCTCCAAGGAAACTTCATCAAGCTTTGTCTTCAACCAGTCTAGCTTAAATCCTGCTTCTTTTAGATCGATCAACTCGCCATGAGCGTTGCTTAGCTCAGACTCGGAGATGCTATGGGGAGGCTTGTTCAGCGTATCAATAAGATCGAGGAGGATATTCATGTATGTTGTCTTCACCCGTTGGTTCCTTTGTTTGACATTTACTGCAATGTCCGGGTGTTTCGTGAAAAGCGTAGTCACTGATAAAACCTATCGCGAAGAGAATGGTCTAATTATGTTGGCTATAAAATGGAAAGGAGAAAAGAAAAAAGAGAAGCATCTTACAATTAAATAATACCTGAGAATAAAGAACTTGGAAACCCCTGAAAACAAACGTTTCCTTCTCAGTGACATCTCCTTCATCAACAACTTCCACTACTTGTACTTCCACTTTAACTCTCAGTTTGTTCTTCTCTAAAAACCCTTTTTCTTGAAGCCTTTTAAGAGGCACTGCATTTGCCCAACCCCATCCTGAGAACTGAGCGCAGAACAATTGGCACCATTCTGTAAGACAAAAACAAGAGACAGATTAGTTCAAATTTTCTTCCTCGACAATTTGATATATATTAATGTGCATCTACACTTTATATCTGATAAGTAAATTACCAGGAACTCTGTAGAGCTCTTTGCCTGATTGATTCAACAGAACGAAGGAATAACTAGCTCGCCTTTTCCATCCAAGCTGCAGTGATTCAGGATTCGCAACATTGAGGTAGAGAGACAAGTGATCTTTAAGGATGAACATTAACAAACCTGAGCAAAATTCAATAAAGAAAAACAGACTGATTGTGATAACAGAGACAAGTTATTAGTGGAATATAGAGGACGAGTTCAGAGTTATAAGCACACATATAATACATATATATATATTTGATATTTTCTTTTACCATTCGCAGCCACCGCTTGAGAATGTTGGTGATGATATCACAGCTTCCTTCTCGGAGAAGTTATCTATCTCAAAAGTGAATCTCGTCGGAATTTGATCCTCCATATATCTCCCCCAGAACACTTTTATTTTCCTAAGTTTTGTTACTTTGAGCAAAAGATTCGCAAACTTGTCGACTGAGTTAGGGTTTCGAGCACAATTTGAGGAATATGGGATATGAGGGAGGAGATTACTGTGACTTTGGCCATGGCCCATTGGTTTATTTAATTAAAATAATTAAATAAATATTCCAAATCAAATTTGGGAAAGAACAATAATTCTCCTTATTTTATTCTTTTTCATTTTTTTTCTACTCATCCCTAATATATTAAAAGAGAATACATTATGAAAGTAATATTTCACTCATGTGGAATTAACAAATTTAACAAATAAATTATCATATGATCTATATATTAATAAAATATATATTTTTCTATAGAAGTTGTAATTTGAATTTTTTAAAAATGAATATCAATTAGTCAAATGATGAAGATATGAGTGTTTCAAAGTCTCACATTAGAAATAAAGATATGTGTGTGGTTCACGAACTAGGATTGGACTCGCACCCTGCATGGAGTGATGATATATTAGGACATACATAAACACTAATTCTAAAGTCTGAAGACATAAATCATAAATTATAAGTAATTTTGGTTTAACAAAAATTTATAATTAACTATTTCGAAATGTTATGCGAATAATTATTTACCTTGTTAGGTTCTTATCTTCGTTTATAACGTGAAAATTTAGCGTCTTAAACCTGGGATACTTTTAGGCGTTTCTGATTTTTGACTATGCTTCTACATTTGATTTCAACGAATCTGCGCGGCGGTGCATTGTGTTTTCATCGAAAATAATAAAAAAATATTAACAAATAATAGATTTTAACAAATAATAGTGAAATAAACATATTTAACCCGTAAAATATAATTATTCAACCCGTAAAAATATTTTATTGGACCGGCAAAAAAACATTTAACCCGTAGAAAACAATTATGCAATCCATAAAAAAGTATCCAACATGTGTCAAAAAAATCATTCAGTGAAATAAATATATTCACCCATAAAAGAAAATTATTTCATCCGTAGAACTTAATCAACCTGTATAATAAAATTATTCAATCCGTAAAATATTATCCAACACGTGTCAAAAAAATCATTTAGTGAAACAAAAATATTTAACCCATAAAAATAAATTATTCAATTCGTATAACTTATTAAATCCGTAAAATAAAATTATACAACCCATAAAAGGATATTATTGAATCCGCAAAAAAAATTATTTAACTCGTGGAAAAAAATATTCAATCCGCAAAAATTTATCTAACATTGTCAAAAAATTATTCAGTGAAATAAATATTTTTAACCCGTAGAAGAAAATTTTGCAATATGTATAACTTTAATACTTGTTGAACCCATTAAACCCGTAAAATTTATTCAACCTGTGGAAGTAAATTATTAAATTTGTAAAAGAAAAAAAACACAATAATAATAGTTGATTAACATGTTCAGAAAAAATATTATACCCGAAAACAAATAATTAAAAGAGGGAATTACTCCAAATAGTCAATTTTCGGAACCTAATGGCAAAAGTGGACCCTCCATGTGAAAAATGTCAGGCCCAAGTACACATGGTAGGTCTACTTTTGCAATTAGTTTCTGAAAATATACTATTTAAACAATCGCCCCTAATTAAAATTTAGCACGCATGAAAAAAGATTACAGATTAAAAATTTAAACACTCAATCATTGAGTAGATATGAAACTTTTAACTTATACCTGAAAACTAAAACCGATCTGACCTACAATATCCGTACCCGATTGATTTTGGATATAAAATAAATCAACAAATTATCTGAATGTCTATTGTGGATTATTTTTGATATTACAAATATATTTTTTTAGATTTTTCCGAATTTTTTGGGCTTTTAAATATATTTCCATTTTATTCGACCCAATCAATTAACATATTCAATTTCTGGTTTAACTGAACCATCGGTTTGTTTTAAGTTATTATTCTTATATCCAAACAGTTTTATCTCTTATTCTTGTATCCAAACAGTTTTTTTTTTTTATTCTTCTATCCAAACATTAGAATGTACTTCTCAATTAATAGTAGTATAGTATATAGTATAGACTTTTTCCAAAACTAGGTTATGTTTAAATAATCAAATTTACCTTTTTGGTAATTTAAAAACACAATTATCATTTTAATATGAATTTATATAAATTAATTATATGTGATTAACCAATTATTATGAATAGCCACTTTATTAAAATACATTCTAAAAAAGTTTATATGTTTGAATATTTGATTATTCGTTTAAATATATGTTTGATTTGTGTACCTATGCATTTTAAATTTCTGATTTACGTTGATAACAAATAGTGTACTGTTTTAAAATTAGATATGTTGTTTATCAACTAAATTAATATGAATGCAAAGTTCAGTGAATTGCAATACAAAAAGGAATTGGTCGTACAATTGTCAATATGAAAACCAATTTTTACGCAAGTGTGTTTAAGAAAATCGAATGCTGTTTTTATGAATGCTGTTTTTACCTTTGTTAGAAGCTCCAATGATCGTGCATAGTATTTTTTTGTTTTTTCGTTGGATTTTTCATAACTTTTAAATTATACATCCCTCATTATTTTTATCATCATTCATATCAGTTTTATTTTCATTATGCCATTAGGTTGTTTTAAAAAAAAAAAAAAATCTTTAGAATTGTGTTTGATCTTCACATCACTTCTCACTGCTTTTAATTTATGTCTATTTTCTCTATGTTTTAATTTGAATAGCATGTCTATCTTTGACAATTAAAGTTTGATCCACGACATACTCTCATGTTTAAACTACATACTCTTTTGTTTGTATGGATCAGATAGATATTAGTATTAATTATGTATAAAAATTAAATTTTGCCACTTGTTGTGTGAAATGTTACTTCTATAGTCTAATATTAAATTACCATTTTGTTGTTAATAAAAGTTTATGTACCTGTACAAACATATTTTATTTATCTCTTAATCACTTATACAAATATAAACATAAAATATTAATTTTTCTTTCATAATCAATAATTGTTTTTCTAAATGTGTGCGTATACATTATTATTCGTACAAATATTTTACTAATATTTTTCGTTGGAACTTCATATAATGGATATATACTATTATCTTCTTAAATAAAAGTAAAAACATGTAGTTTATTATAAATAAGTTGTTCTTTTTTTTTTTTTTTTTTTTTTTTTTTTTTTTTTTTTTTTTNGTTGCGGATTCGGCCTCGATGCTAACTCCGATTTCACTCAATCGCTCAAAGAAAGGAAGAACATACAAAGAAGAAAAGTAAGAGGAGCACACAAGATTTGTTAACCCAGGAGTTCGTTGCCTACTCTCC
>OVBJ01003269.1:0-12181 GCA_900406535.1 Noccaea bulbosa
ACCGACGTGACATGACTTGAGTTAATTGATAGGCAAAAGTCGTGTATCACTACCCTAAAAGGGGATCAGTCGACTTAAGGAGTGAGAAGAGAGAGAGGTGAAACAAGAAGCAAGACAAGTGTTTAATCTCAAAGAGGATGGGTAAGAGACTATGAGCCCTTTGAATGATACTCCCTAGTTGAGACCGCACCTTTAAAACTAAAGGAATCAAGGATGGTGAACCCTCATCTTAAAGCCAAAACCGTTTTTCATGTGGATTACTAAAACATAAGTTAACTTGGATTTTCAAAATGCATTGAGAGTTCTCATGTTTTCAAACCTCTTTTCCTTTCTTAGTTTACTTGAGGACAAGCAAAGGCTAAGTCTGGGAGAGTTGATATATCCATATTTTACATGTTTTTACTTTGGTTTTTCTTATTTTTTCTTACTTAATAATAATGATTTTGTATCCAAGAGGTAGTTTTCTTGTATATTATGGTTTTGGGAATCAAACAGGTCAAAATAGCAAAAAGAAGGAAAAATGGAGCAAACAAACCTAAATCCATCATCCATGTATATATCCAAGTCAAGAGCTTCAACAAAACTTCATTTGTCCGATTCTCGCATCTGGACAATGCCGAAGCACCCGAAATATGGTCGCGGTCAAAAGGTATTCCCGACGTCTAAATCCTATGATCATGATATGGAAAGATAGATAAGTGAGTCACGCATCGCAGCGAAGTGGAAATGGGCCATTTGGAGATCACATCCGGCCTAGACTTATTTTCTCCCAAGACGTGTCTGTTTAGCGAGTAATTGACGCCCATGGAGATTGGATAAGCGAAATGGACCTGGATCACTTCGGGCCAAGCCTAAAATTCATCAAGACTCAAGACCACACTCTCACACAAAAAATGGAAGCACGACCTCGACTTGTGCAAGACTTGGTGATCAAGCTCACGCGGCTGAAGAAAATGGAAACTTTCCTCTTCTCATCCGTTCAATAACTCAGCCGACCTAAGCCTCCCCTCTCTTATATATATACTTGCTTTTAGCCTCTTGTATCACGAGCAGACTTTTATCTTTTAGATACATCTCAATAAACCGGAGCCACTTAAGTGGTCTCCTTGTTCTCTTTATTTTCTTCTTTGCATTGTACAGACTCGCATGTTTAAGTTTAAGTCTAGGTCTAGAGGTTTCTCTCTATGGAAGAGTCACGGTTTGACCTCTATCACTCCGCCTCTTCTCATTAGAAGTTTAGAACCATGAGATCCTCTCTACTCCCTTAGACTCGTTATTGAATCATGGATCTTTCAAGAAAGACATGACATGATAAGCCTTCCAGAATCGGTTGTTAAAGAAAGGGAAACCTTATGGTTCACCATCTTTATTCATACCTAAAGCTTGTTGCTAGAGTAGCTAACTAGCGGCCTGATCTAATGTTGATATACTCTCCAAAAGCTTGCTATATCTCCGGTACTAATATTTGATGGGTAATTCGTCAGTTCGTCTTAGGCTATGAAAGTAGACCTAAGGAGTTTTGTGAACAACCATTACCTAACCGTAATTCATGTTTCACTCTACAATGACCATGCGAAAGCTGAGCCCATTGGTTTAAGAAACATAGGTGGTCAGAGCCACGAAAGTGGGATGACCACATCTTAGTGTTTTGAGTTCATAAGAATCGGATTTAACAAACTTTTCAATCGACTTGGCTTATGTACCTTTTGCGGATTGTCTTTTGTTCTATAATGTTGCTTGTATAGTTTTACATTGTTATTTATGTTTTCCTTTACAAATGCAAAACACCAAGCTTTGCATATTCATGATTTAGCTTAACCAAATCTTTACAAATGTGTAGTATGCAATTCGCATTCTCTTGTGGATCGACCCCTAAGTACTACAATAACATGTTGTGCACTTGCAACTATGTTTTTCTTAGGGTTTTTATTACTTGCATACATCCCATACCCAAGCATGCATCAAAAATTGATCGGGTTTGATGAGACTTTCTCGAAGATACGCTCCATGCAGTGGGACTGTCCGAAGATTGGATAAGATGGATTATGAACTGTGTATCGGGTCCAACGATGAATTTGCTATGGAATGGAGAGAAGACTGAAGCGTTTACACCTTTAAGAGGCCTCCACCAAGGTGATCCAATCTCTCCTTATCTCTTTGTTTTGTGTATGGAAAGGTTGTGCCATATGATCGAGCGTTTGGTTGAGGCTAAGGAATGGAAACCGATAAGTTTATCAAGAGGTGGTCCGAAGCTATCCCATATCTGCTTCGCGGATGACCTGATATTATTTTCTGAGGCATCGGTATCACAGGTACAAGTAATTAGGAAGGTGCTGGAGACTTTTTGCAGAGTCTCGGGGCAGAAGGTAAGTTTAGAGAAGTCAAAAATAAATTTCTCTGGGAATGTGCCTCGAGATTTGGAGAAGAATATTAGTGATGCGAGTGGGAAAGAACCTAGGGATGCCCCAAAAACGTATGAATAAGGAGACGTTTGGTGAAGTCCTTGAGAGAGTTTCAGCAAGATTGGCAGGTTGAAAATATTGTACACTCAGTATGGCAGGACGACTATCGCTTACGAAGGCGGTCTTGTCCTCAATTTCGGTTCACTCGATGAGCTCTATGATACTTCCTAAGTCACGTTGGCAAGCCTGGATAAGGTGTATCAATCCTTTCTGTTGGGGAGTAGTTCAAAGAAAAAGAAGCAACATTTGCTCTCTTGAAAAAAGGTGTGTTTATCCAATAGGGATGAGGGTCTGGGGATCCGGTCCTCGAAAGACATGAACCTAGCACTGGTTGCGAAGGTGGGGTGGAGACTACTGAATGATGAGAACTCTTTATGAGCTCGAGTTGTGAGAAAGAAGTATAAAGTGGGAGACATTCATGATCGGAGTTGGATGACCCCAAAAAGTTATTGGTCGAGCCTCTGGAGAGGTGTAGTGAGAGATTTGAAGGAGGTTATAGTCCCAGGTCACAGTTGGGTTGCTGGTGATGGCGAAAATATCAATTTCTGGATGGATTCATGGGTTTCGGATCAACCACTTATCAATTTCGCTTCGGGGGATTTCTTGGAGGATACTAAGTCTTGGCTAGTGAAAGATGTTTGGAGGAATAGCGTGGGCTAGTATCTTCCAAAAATTGACCTTCTTCTCCCGGAGAACATCAAACTGGAAATCATGGCAGTTGTTCTCGATCATATCAGAGGAGCTAGAGACCGACTATCTTGGAAAGGGAGCCTTAATGGAGAATTCTCAGTGACAACAGCTTATCAAGTGATAATAAGAAATGACGTCCCAAAGCCAAGCATTGACTGTTTCTTTGAGCGAGTCTGGCACGTAGCTGTTCCGAAGAGAGTACGTCTTTTCCTTTGGCTTGTCAGTCATCAAGTGATCATGGCAAACGTGGAGCATAAGCGACGGCACCTGAGTGACTCCGATGTGTGCTATGTCTGTAAAGGTAATTTTGAAACGATTATTCACGTCCTTCGGGACTGTCCGACGATGGCAGGAATCTGGGAGAGAGTCGTACCGATCCGAAAGAGGCAGAGATTCTTTAGTCAGTCTCTTTTGGAATGGTTGTATGATAATTTACAGGAAGGGGTCACTACTGTCGATGTGCCATGGTCCACGACGTTTGCAATTGCAGAGTGGTGGGGCTGGAATTGGCGTTGTGGGAATGTGTTTGGTGAGAATAGGGGTGCAAAGATCGAGTTAAGTTCGTGAAGGAGCTTGCAGGGGAGGTATATCGAGCTCATAAAGCGGTTGCTTTTCAATCAGGCCCAAAGAGCCCGAGTCAAGAGAGAATTAGGCTGGCAGCCTCCGACTAGTGGCTGGCTAAAACTGAACACAAACAGTGCATCAGATGGCAACCGGGGCTTCGCAACAGCGGGAGGGGTGATAAGAGACGGGGAGGGAAGATTGTGTGCGGGTTTCTCACTGAATATTGGGCGTTGCTCTACTCTGTTAGCTGAATTATGGGGTGTCTACTACGGCCTAGTTATTGCGTGGGAGAGGAAGATACCGCAATTGGATTTGGTAGTGGACTGAGTTGGTGGTCGGGTTTCTGAAGAGAGGGATCAATAACTCACATCCCTTATCTTTCCTGGTACGATCGTGCCATGGCTTTTTATCGAAGAACTGGTCTGTCCATATTACTCATACTTTCCGGGAAGCTAATCGTCTTGCAGATGGATTGGCGAACCTTGCTTTCTCTTTACGTTTTGGTTTTCATTTATTTGACATTGTTCCTCCGTCACTAGAGTCGATTCAGTGGGGGATGAGATTGGGACTACGCGTCCTCGACAAGTGATTTTGTAGCTTTTTACTTTTTAATTAAATTTGCGGGAGGCTTCTGTCTCCCGTTGCATTATTAAAAACAACAATGTCCAACAATGACAACAATCTCTAGACAATGGATAATCAAGAGTGTTTCTCCCCATTAATGTGAGAACCATGTGTCCATTAGATACAGTAACATCCGTAAACCGAATTTTCGCTGTGGGTGAGTGGTGTCGAACAACATCGGTTATTGAATTTGATTTTTTGATTCGATTTAAGTCGTCCGTTTTAGTAGTGGTTATGTGAAGAAGTCCGAAGTCTCGTTTTAAAAGAGGAAAAGCCGCTTTTTCTTCAGAGTTTTTAGGGACAAAGCGTCAGAGAAGAGAGAAAAGAAGATTTTTGGGAGAAATTTGAATTCTGGAATCGTTCATTGCACTTTTCATTATACTGTTCATCATCATTTTATTTTTCCCCCTTTAAATCCTCTTTTAAGGTGAGTGTGTTGATATACCTCTATTTTATACACTTTTTACATCGTTTTTACATACTTTATGCATGGTTTTACCGTGGATTTTTACTTTAAAAGATAATTTTTATGCATATATAGTGCCAAGAGTCATTTCAGGTTAAAAGATGCAATTTGGAGCAAAACAAAGGAAAAGGTCCTCAAAGCAGCTTCATGCACTATCATCAACTTTGGAAGGCGCCAAAAAACATTCTACTGAATGTACTTTACCAAAGCCAGTTCGCCGCGATGGCTACGAGAATTAGCTTTCCAATGCAACTGGAATCATGCAATTTGGATATATAGAATGGAAGATATGATCGTTTTAGTGAAGAGCGTCAAATGAGCCAAAACCGGACGAACCGCTCGACCATCCCATACGCGGGCGAACCGCACTTCGTCATCCGGATTTCGACACAGCCGTCCGACCAAAGCCGGCCCAACAGGGGCTCCAAGGCTCCCGCTCGACCCGGCCATTCTTCAACCAGCCAACACCCGTCCGACCAAAGCTGGCCGAACAGGGGCTCCAAGGCGTTCGCTCGACCCGGCCCTTCCTTCACAAGCCGACACCCGTTCGACCAAAGCCAGCCGAACAGGGGCTCCAAGGTGTTTGCTCGACCACGACCATTCTTCACGATCCGACATCCGTTCGACCGCCTCGCTCGGCCACGACCTTCCCGCTCAACCCGGCACGTTCTCGAAGCCCGTTTTGCGCGTTTTCAAGCCCAAACTTAAGCCGACTTCTAAGTTTCGACCAAGACCTAGGTCAGGCCGCCCTTCAACATCTGAAGCATTATAAATACATCTTTTTAGCCTTGTAGAAGAGAGAGTCATACATAGAGAAACAAACATATTATTTTTCAATACAAGTTCTTCTAGTTTTACTTTCTTTTCTTATCTCCTTCAAGAGGGGATTTCGAATCTCTGTTCTTATGAATATGAATTCGATTTCCTTCTCTATGTCTGAGTAGTTACTTTGTTAAGTGATAGGAGATCAAAGGATAGTGTTCATGCTTGCTTGAAAATCGAGATATAGAATTAGGGTTTACATAAACTCCTCACCTTTGCTTGTGTTCATTGCTTGGTGTTGATCTGGCCAATCAACATATGATCCTAGGTAGATTTGGCCACGAAAGTGATGAATCATTCGCCTGAACTAGTATTTGGTGGGCAGACTCTCTTAGACTACGAAAGTTGATTTATTAGGGGTTGTGAACAATCGAGACTTGATCGAATTAATGCTTGTTTGATTATCTAAGGACATTCCAAAAGTTTAGTGATTAGATAGATCAACATAGGGGTCGGAGCCACGAAAGTGGAAATATCTAAATTAGTGTCTTGAGTTCTAGGTGGTACCACATTCTTAAAACCCTAACAAACCGAACTTGCTTGCTTGAATCACTTATCCCGCGATTGTCCTATTGCTTAGCGTCTTCCATCCATTGATATACATCTTTATTTGCTTAGTTTACTTGCTTTCTTATTTGCTTCAATCGTTACAACAATCAAAACTGTATTGCTTTCCTAGCTAAATCTCAATCTCATACTTTGTAGTGCACTATCTGGTCCTTGTGTTCGATAAACCCGTTGCTACTCTCGATCTGTGCACTTGCAGAAAAGGGGTAGATATTGGGAAAAGTTTAATCCCCATCATGCGTGATCGTAGTCTCGTGAATTATAGACTGGATGATTTGTAATTGATTGTGTGATGATTTTATGTTGATTACTGGATTTAATCGTGTTATTTGTGACAAAATTGGAGTTTTGGTGTTTTTCAGTCGTTGTTCGTCGTGCTGAAGTTGATTTATTGTTGGTTTGATTAAATTAATTGGTTTAATCGAATTTAATTGGTTTAATTTTATTTAAGTGGTTTAAGTGGTGTAATTAATTATTTAGTGGTTTAATTAATTAACTAATTGGTTCGAACATAATTATGGAAATTATTGGAAAGTATTTAAATAATTTTGGAAATTATTATAACAATGTTTATATGTCTGAAAATTGTGTAATTGGTCTGTTGGCGGAGTGATCGGCTCACTAAGCATTTATTAAATATTTATACATCTCTTTTTCCCTAATGTGTTGGAGGTAAAAGAAATGAATGATCGCGGAATCAATGCCGAAAAAGAGGATGCTAGGATCTACTGTTTAATTGAATTGTTTAAATTGTTAGTGGAACCCTGCGCCCTGGCCACTTGAGGCGCATCTGAAGCCTGCTTTGGAACCGCTGGTGAAAAACGTGAGCAACTGAGTAGTTGAAGCTACCAAGGATTGGCCTAAACTGAGTAGTGCACAGGCTTTCTACCTTTGCTGGAACCAGAACCACTGCGCTGATGCGGCTTTTGACTACTCGGCTGAACAGTAGGAGCAACCACAGACGGAAAAACCACCAGACCAACCTGCTCACGCTGATCCTCCTCAATTGAAACTGCCATCTTTACTAGCTCTGCTTTGAGAAACGTGTAGCAAGCCGCTGCATCTGCCCCATCTTCTCTAAATAAAGCGGACGCTCACCAACTGCAACCCTCTGCTGCCCAACCACTGCAGCACCCTGCTGCCCAACAATGCTTACCTCAGTAGATCCAGCGAAGATTGAAGCTATCAGGGATTGGCCTAGACCGAGTAGTGCTACCGATACCTGGAGTTTTTTGAGTTTAGCATGCTACTACAGGAGGTTCATCAAGGGGTTTGTGAGCATGTCTCACAGCTGATGGCGAAGTTGACAGGCAGGGATGTTCCGTTTGTGTGGTCGGCAGAGTGTGAGGAGAGCTTTGCGAAGCTCAAGGAGATGTTAACTAGTACACCTGTGTTGGCATTACCCGAGTCGGGGAAGAATTATGGGGTGTATACAGATGTTTCAGGAGTTGGTTTTGGTTGTGTCTTGATGCAGGAGGATCGAGTGATTGCCTATATTTCGAGGCAGTTGCAGGGTAGCGAGCGTAATCGCCCTACGCATGATCTTGAGTTGGGAGCAGTGGTCTTCGCACTTAAGATCTGAAGGTCTTATTTGTACAATGGGTTAGTGCAGATCTGTACGGATAACAAGAGTCTGCAACATATCTTCACTCAGCCTTTGCTGAATGCGAGACATACGTGTTTGGCTATGAAATTTGTGAGAGAGATAGTGAGGTTGCATGATGTGACAGCCAATATTGTGTCAGACCGTGATCCTAGATTCGCTTCAGAGTTTTGGAGAGCGTTTCAGACAGAGATGAGCACTAAGGTGCATATGAGTACAGCTTATCATCCTCAAACTGATGGGCTGTCATAGAGGATTATTCAGACCTTGGAGGATTTTCTGAGGATGTGTGTGTTGGATTGGGGTGGTCATTGGGCATATCATGTGAGCTTGGCAAAGTTTTCCTACAATAATAGTGTTCGGGCGAGTATTGTCATGACTCATTTTGAGGCTTTGTATGGGAGGCCATGTAGGACGCCGTTATGCTGGACCTCCATGGGGGAGCACAACATTTATGGAGCTAGTTATGTTCAGAAAACGACAAAGAAGGTACGTGTTTTGAGACTGAACATGAAGGAAGCTCAAGATAGACAGAAGTGTTACGCTGACAAGCGGAGGTGAGAGCTTGAGTTCTAGGTTGGAGATAGAGTGTGTCTCAAGATGGCAATGTTGAGGTTCCTAACAGATCCATAGCAGAGAACAAGCTGGGTCAATGGTTTATGGGTCCATTTCCGGTAGTGGAGCGAATTGGATCAGTGACGTATCGGCTTCAGTTACCTCAGATCATGAGGGCATTTCACAAGGTGTTTCATGTTTCGATGTTGAGAAAATGCCTTCATCCATCAAAGGAGTTGGTGGCTAGGATTCTAGAGGATCTTAGGCCGGATTTGACAGTTCCGGCGGTTCCTGTGAGGATTCTAGAGAGGAGAGTCAAGGTTTCGCGGAACAAGAAGATACCGTTGTTGAGAGTCCTGTGGTACAAAGGAGGAGACTTGGGAGCCTGAGGCAAAGATGAAATTGAAGTTCAAAAAGTGGTTCTTCATCTTTGTGGTTCCAGTTGTTTAGCTTGGTGCTATGTTGTGTTCATGTTTTATGTATTTTCGTTTTTGTGGTAACGATATACATTTCTTGAAGATTTATAAAATGGAGTTTTCCTTATATTTCTGTGTTTCGGATGTTATGAGTTTGTCGACCAGTTTGGGTCATGAGACAGTCCTAGTCGGATATATTATAGGCATTCATAATTTTTACTCTAAGGACCATGGTGTCCCCGAATAATTCTTTACACTTTTGGAGATAGTGTTCTCCGGCAGACTTATCTGGGTGCAGTGGGCCTCAACATAGGTGGTTAGAGATGTTTACTTACTAGTAACTAGTGAGTCGCGAAGTGAGTATCGAGGGGGAAATGTTTCTCTTGAGGAGACGGTCGTTCTCCCACATTTCCTTTTGGAGATAGTGTTCTTCAGCAGATTTATATGGGGGTAGCAATCCCAGTATAAGTGGGGAGATAGTGTTCTCCGGCGGACTTATCTGGGGGTAGCGACCCTAGTATAAGTGAGGAAATAGTGTTATCCGGCAAACGTATTTGGGTGTAGTGACCCCAGTATAAATGGTTAGTGTAATGAGTTAAGAGTAATATTTTCTGGGAACGTGCGTATAACGTAGGATTAAATGTGCGTCTTCGGGATCAGGTGAGGATCTCTAGTGGTTTGGCCATGTAGGGCCAGGTTTGTCTTTGGTAGACGTGTTTTTGTTGTGATTCAAGATCGAATCCAGTTTAGTGGGGGGAGAATTGTAACTTCCGTAAACTGAATTATCGTTGTGGGTGAGTGGTGTCGAGCGACACGAATTTGATTTTCGGTTCGATTTATGTCACCCGGTTTAGCAGTAGTTATGTGGAAAAGTCTAGTTTTCTTCAGATTTTTTGGGGACAGAGAGAAGAGAGAATATGAGATTTTTGGGAAAACCTCTATAAAATAATACGGCATAAAATATAGAGATTTTACTGTCACTTTAAATAATAGCGTCAGAGAACTTTGAATAAAAAAAACTGAAAAATATATTTTTATAAACTTTTTGTTTTTGATAAAAAAATTTCTATAATTATTATTTATGATAATAACTCTATAAAATAATTAATTTTCATAGGGTTTGAACAATTTCAAAATGACGTCGTTTCAGTCAAATGAAAAGAAATCAGAGATCTCCAAACAAAATCGGCACTTCTCTTCTATGCCGTGTTCATTGTCAGTCGGGCATCACTTCCGCAGCAATCGTCCGTCAGCGACGTTAAACATAATCATTTATTCTAGCAATTTTATTTTCGAGCTAGAAGATCCTAAAAAGGAAAACCACAATGTTCAGCAGCACCAACAACAGCGTATCGATCTCAGTATCGGACGACGAGTCTAACGATTTGAACCGGATCCGAACCCGAACCCGTAGAAAGCGGAAGAAACCGGGTCACCGAACAAGCTTCGAGCTTCCACGGTACATTCTTAGGCTTTTCCTTAGGTACTGGATCGTCTTGGTTTTTCTTCTCGCGGTCGGATTGCTCGTCTTCGAATCAACGAGGATCGGGACGAAACCTGCGAATTCGGAACCCAGCGAGCTGAAAAATCCAGACTTGAGCGGCAAAGAGAGCCCAAACAAGAAAAATGAAGGAAATCTGAATCGATTGGATCCCACAACAAAGGTCATTGGTGGTGTTAGGCAACGTAAGCTCCATCATCATTCCCTTTTTCAACTTAACATTGATTAGTTGAAACTTGAGTATGAATAGATTTTGTGTGTGTTGTGGATTATGTTTAGGTTGTTTGAAGCTTCTGCCTCCTGAAGAGCTTGAGAATCTTGATGTCTTAGAGCGTAAAGATTCAAGCTCTCCTGTTAAGAAACTTGTGTATCTAACCGATACAGATACTTCTATGGGGGAGGAGAAAGGGGTTCGTGCTAATGGGACGCGGTTTAATTTATTCACCGGAAACCAGACTTTTGCTGAGAGAGAGAATAGTTTTCAGGTCATGACTTGGTAACTTCTACAAGGCTAAGAACTTGAGCTTCCTAGATAAGTCTTGGAAATTTTTTGATGTGGTTCTTGATTGCTGAGTATTGTTTTTTCTTTTTCTTCTTTCTTACGGTTGCATCAGGTAAGTGAAACAGTTTCAGTGCATTGTGGGTTTTTCAATGAGAATGGGGGGTTTCGGATTTCGGATGAGGATAACAAGTTTATGCAAACTTGTCAAGTAGTAGTCTCCACGTGTGCCTTTGGTGGTGGAGATAACCTTTACGAACCTATTGGAATGTCCAAGGCTTCAAGTCAAAAGGTTGGTCATTCTGATTTTGCGCTTGAACTGTTTATTCTACATATCATGTCTTTGTGTGCTCTGCTGAATGAGTCATTGTGGATGCAGGTTTGCTACGTTGCGTTTTGGGATGAAGTTACACTCGCAGCACAGGAAGAAGAAGGTCATAAGATTGGCGAGAACGGATACATCGGAAAATGGCGAATTGTGATCGTAAAGGATCTGCCTTTTATGGACCAAAGGCTTAATGGAAAAATCCCAAAGGTACTATTTCATCTACTTCAGAGGCACACATTATTATCTTTACCACGTGTGAGTATGATACATGAACGTTTTAATGAAACTATGCGTTTGTTAGATGTTGTCGCATCGCCTATTCCCGAATGCCAAGTACTCGATATGGGTAGACTCCAAGTCGCAGTTTAGAAGAGACCCACTAGGTGTATTAGATGCTCTTCTATGGCGAACAAACTCGGTGTTTGCGATTTCAGAACATGGAGCTCGAAGCAGCGTATACGACGAGGCAAAAGCTGTCGTCAAGAAACACAAAGCTACACCGGAAGAAGTCCAAGTTCAGATAAATCAATACCGGAATGACAAATTACCCGAAGATAAAAGATTCAACGGGAAAAAAGGTAAAAACTCCTTTTTTATGATATCTGTTTGCAGCAAAACTTTTTTTGTGGATGATGAAGTTTGTCTGTGATGTTTTTTTCTACTAAACAGCTTTGTCTGAAGCTTCTGTGATTGTGAGGGAACAGACTCCACTGACGAATCTATTCATGTGCCTATGGTTCAATGAAGTGGTACGATACACGTCGCGTGATCAGTTGAGTTTTCCATACGTTTTTTGGCGATTGAAAGTTCTCAAGAACGTCAACATGTTCCCTGTTTGTACACGTAAAGATCTCGTTAATAGCATGGGCCATGTACGCAAGGCTAAACCGTTAGTTAGTCTGTAATTTTTCCTATATCTTTTGCATTTTATTGGTTTTTTAGAGTCATTTTGTTTGTCTAGCAGTCCACTCCCATTATCTCTCTATTTATCAAGCGGGGAAATTTGAGGAATAAATCGGTTTAGCTTTATTAGTGTAACACCCCGCTTCCAAATATCTGATCAGGTCCAGTCTCCATGAGAGCC
>OVBJ01003270.1:0-12932 GCA_900406535.1 Noccaea bulbosa
CATTCATTTCTCATTAGCAGATTTTCTCTCTGTGTACAACAGTTTCTCTGATATTTTACACGGTATTATTGCTTAGATTCAACGAAAAGGCTTGAGATTGACTGGCCTAAGAGATTGAATATCATCCAAGGTATTGCGCGTGGACTTCTCTATCTCCACCGTGACTCACACCTCAAGGTCATACACCGAGATCTGAAGGTTAGCAATATTCTTCTGGATGAGAAAATGAACCCAAAAATATCAGATTTTGGATTGGCTCGGATGTATCAAGGAACTGAATATCAGGACAAGACTCGCAGGGTTGTAGGAACTCTGTAAGAATCTATATACAAAAACATGATTAACAACAAGATTCATAGTTATATATTTTAAGTTTGGGTGAAACTTTTTGATGTTTGCACAGAGGATATATGTCTCCTGAGTATGCATGGACTGGGATGTTCTCTGAGAAATCTGACATCTACAGCTTCGGAGTTGTGCTGTTAGAAATCATCAGTGGAGAGAAGATCTCAAGGTTTATCTATGGCGAAGACAGTAAAACCCTTCTTGCATATGTAAGTAACACATTAGGCATTGATACACCAGAATCTTGTATTTGCATCCTATCAAGTGCAGAGATTCCACAGTCTATTTTAAAACGTTTCTTGCTCTCTAATATTCATTTGTTCTGAAACACAATAGGCATGGGAATCTTGGTCAGAAAATGGAGGAGTTGATCTTTTGGATCAAGATCTTGCTGATTCATGTCACCAATCTGAAGTTGGAAGGTGTGTTCAGATTGGTCTTCTTTGTGTCCAACACGAGCCTGTAGACAGACCCAACACACTTGAGTTGCTGTCTATGCTCACCACCACTACATTAAATCTTCCATCGCCAAAACAACCAACATTTGCATTGCACACACTCAGAGATAACGAATCCCATTTTAGGGATTTGAGAACTGTCAATGCGATAACTCAGTCTGTGATTCTTGGGCGTTGAGAAACGATATGTGATGGGAGTAACTATTATTGATTGAAGTGTGTGAATTGTTCACTTGTTCTGATATGTCTTGTTGCATATGACATTACATTTTCATACACTTGCAGATGTTTCAAAACGTTTCAGATGTTTCAGCACTGCTACGTTATTCTCAGTACGTTTGATGACTTCCATTATCCAACAAAAACTGTCAACAAATCCATTTGATTCAACATAACTTCCAGAGAAAACACCGTTCTAATTAATGCAAACATAAAATATATTTTAGCTTCCATGGTGTTTCAACTTTATATATATAAAACAACCCAAAATAGAGAATCAAATATAATAAACTAAACCACCGAATTAAGGGAAAAAAAACCAGAAATTTATAATATTAAGTCCAAAAACAAAAAGAGGCATTGCATGCATCTCTCTAAATATAATATCTAGTTTGCTTTAGTGATCAGAGAGAATACCTCATCAAACAAGGCTTTCTTTTCCAACAATTGTTCACGTTTTTTTGCGCTCAACCTGTCTTCCATTGTCTTAATTTCAACATCGTTGGCATCCACCAACTTCGTCTTCTCTCTTATTTTACTCTTTGTTTCAGTCGGAACTAGACTCCATTTCTGGAGCACAGAATCCACACCAAAATCCTCCATCGATCGTAAAAGAGTGGACTTCTGAAACCAATTAGAGTGTGCCACACAACCTGGTGTCTCTACGTGTCCTTCTTTGCCATCGTCATCATGACCTTTTCCAGCATTATGTGCAGATGACAACTTCATCTCCCCATATAACCTTGGACAACTTGAAACGCTCCCGATGATGATCGTTCTTAAAAGACGGCTCGGCACCCTCCATGGCTTTCTCTACGTATTTCTTTTCTAAATGCCTAACCTTTTCCAAGAATTGTCTCAAGTTGGTCTCGAAGTTAACGACATTCTTGGCAGATTCGTAAAATGCGGCCCTATCTTGAGAGGGATACTTTCCTGTTTTATTTCTGAAATCAATGATTTCATGTAGAACAGCGACCTCGTCTTCAGGAGTCCACCGCCTTGGGTTATACTGTCTCTTATTTTTATTTAGGGAACTCTCCTCCGGTGAGTCTTTACTCAAACGCTTCGTCCCCGACGTCAGATCGTTGTTGGAACCACGGACATTCACTCCCTTATTTGGGGAACTCGTGATGGCCAAGGCAGTGACTTCATGAGGTTCGTCGCAGTCGTCTTCCGAAGAGGATATCGTAATCCATTCTTCATCTTCTTCCTCTCTCCCAAACAAACTCTCTATCTTCAACGCTTTTAAGTTCTTGTTTGCCATTTGAAGTACAAGATTTGGTTTCCAGTAACGCTAAGAAAAGATTTAAAGATTTAAGGGTAACTGAAGAAGGAAAGCCAAATAAAAGCGAAGGAGGAGATGTGACGATGATGTCAACTTGTCAAGGCGTATAACCTGTTTTGGACAAAAATTTGTTCCAAAATATAAATCATTTTTTTTTTTTTTTTCTATTATCAATGCATTTTATTGTGCGGTCAATTGTATCTTACAGATTTTTTTGGATTGGAAAAACACAAAACACTCTTTTCTTAATTTTTCACTTTTGTTTAAAACAATTTACATATTGGGAGAGAGAGTATTATATAAATAGGAATGATGAATAGAGTAATTGGGAACTAGTAAAGATAAATGATTTATCAACATTTCTTATATTTTTCAAAAAAAATTGTTTATAAATAAGTAGTGTTTACACTTTTCGATGTAAACATTAGTTGTATTTTATTGTTTTGACCATTTAAATTATGCTATTTAAATTTTATTGGTTAAATACTTGAATTATTATGGAAAATATGATAAAAACATGTTTTGTTTTGAAAAAGTAAAAAAAAATGAATTTTTAATATGAGTGCATAACTTTAAAAGACCATTTATTGGAAAATATAAGGACTAATTAAATAGACTTACTTGGTAATTGAGAGACTGCATAGTAAACTATTAAATTTTGTTGTTTTAACTATTTGAATTCTACATGAAATTTTATTAGTTGAGTTGTTTTGAAAATGATAATAAAACATGTTTTATTTTTTAAAACTAGAAAATTATATAATTTTTTAATAGGTGTGCATAGCTTTAAAAGACTATTTATAGGAGAACACATGAGAACAGACGGAGTAATAATCACTCTCTCATCTCATCACCATCACCATCACATCTCATCTCCATAGTGTAGACACATATTATCTCTCTTTTCTCTCATCCGCCACTTTCCTTCTTCATTTATTCTTCATTTATTTTTCCCAATGAAAAAATAAATTTTTATTTTCCTATATACATACATACACCTTCTTTATAAATCTTATAGTGATACAGTTTTTATTAGACGTACCAAATTATTGTTAAATACATCAACAGCTTTTATTATCATGCATTTTACGTTAACGTGGCTTACCTGCATGAGTGAATGGTCATGATGAGGAAGATGAAAGGATTGGTAACGTATAAATAAGTCACAAGTTTACTCGGTTAAAGAGCTTGCTGTTTTTCGATGAAATATTATACTCCCTCCATTTCTTTAAAATAAATTTTCTAAGTTTTTCACACATATTAATAAAAATTAAAAGTTCATTAATTATTTTAATCAAAACAACTTTAAACCAATAGTAATACAAGAAATACATTGAAATCTGTTTCTTTTTACTTTAATCAAGAAAAAGTACATTGAAAATCTATAAAATTTATATTTAAAGAACAACAAAAAATAATTAAAAAGTTCATCTAAAAAAACAGAGAAAGTAACATATTCGTCATATGGTCTCTCACCTAAAGTTTTTTACAAATAAAGAGGCAAAATCTATATTATTATATTATGTGGATATGCAAACAGTTAATATGCTTAATAGGCTTTAGCCAAAAGTCTCTATCTTACCTCTTTAATTGTGAAAGGCTGTAGGTGAAAGACTTTTCCTGGAGATGCACATTAGTTCTTCTGCTATTCTATAAGCTATGCACACATATTAAGAAATATTTAATTTTTTTTTTTTAAAACAAAACATGTTCTATCATCAATTTTAAAATAGTTCAACCAATAAAATTTTAATCGACTTAATTTAAATAGTCAAAACCACAAATTACAATTAATGTTTACATTGAAATGTGTAAACACCTATTTCTTTGTTTTTGTAATAATACATTTTTAGAGTTCTCATACATATTAAAACAAATTAAAATTCAACAATAAATGCATTAGTTTTTGTGATTAACAATTTTCTATAATTTTTAACTAAAAATAATTCAATTTTTAATTAGTTTTTTGAAAGTTATGATTCACCATTATTAGTTAACAAAAAATGTATTGAAAACAAAAAAATAGTCATCTTTTTGAAACAAAATTTTTCTTCAGAAAGTCCATTTTTAAAAAAATAAGGGAAATTAGGTGGAATGACCATAAAAAACTTTATAATTTGCAAAATGACCATTACAAATGATGGCTAGAATATAGGGTGTATTTTGTGTAGTAATGGCAAAACAATCCTTTCTTCTATTAACCATTCTATCTCACATAGAATAGAAATGAACATAATCTTTGGGTTTAGTGTTTAATATTTAGAGTTTAGGATTTAGTTAACGATTTATGGTTTAATTTTGAAGGTTTAGGGTTTAGTTTTAAATGTTTGGATTTGTATTTAGTATTTGGGTTTAGGATTTAGATTTTGGGTTTAGGGTTTAATGTTTTGGATTTAGGGTTTAGATATTGGAGTTAGAGTTTAGATATTGGGTTTAGGATTTATGTTTTTGGGTTTAGGGTTTAGTTTGGAAGGTTTAGGGTTTAGTTTTTAATGTTTGGATTTGTATTTAATATTTGGGTTTAGGATTTAGATTTTGGGTTTAGGGTTTAGATTTTGGGTTTAGGGTTTAGATATTAGAATTAGGGTTTATATATTGGGTTTAGGGTATATATTCTTGGGTTTAAGATTTAGGGTTTGAGTTGGGGTTTAAATATTGGGTTGGTGTTTAGACTTTGGATTTAAGGTTTTTGAGTTAAGGATTTTTTTTTTTTTGGGTTTATGATTTAGATTAGTATAAGATTGTGAATTTAATTAATAGATAATATGAGATTAGTATAATACAAAAGATAAAATGAAATAAGATTAAAGAGATAAAAGGTTTATGTGGTAGTGGCATTTTTGTTATTTGGTAATAAATATGTGGGAAAAATGTAAAATGGAGGTGGGCATGGCTATTTCACAAATTAACTATATAACATGGCTATTTCACAAATTTTGAACCAAATAATGGCTACTTGGCAAATTCTCCCTAAAAATAAAGGGAGCACATTTTTTTTTACTCTAGGCTTCATGAAGTATTAAATTATTAAATTAATTTTATAAGTATGATCATATAAGTATGATCATATTAGGTAATAGTATGAATCGATATACATAGAAGGGAAATGAATTTTATTAAATTATTTTTGGCAAAAAAAGACATTTATTAAATTATGATTTTTTTTTTCAAAAATACGCATTATGGGTTCAAAACACACCTTAGTGTTAATTTTCAAAACTAAACTTAAAAGGAACTCTAAAATATAAAATTTAAAACAAAAAATCTAAATTCTAAACCATAAATCTTAGTTAAGGATTAGTGAACACAAACTTATATGTTAAATTTAGAAAAAGTTGTGGAAGTCCCTTACTCTAGTGGTTTAAGGGAATTAATGCTTCTACACCACAAGAGTGTAGACATTTATTAAATTATGATTTTTTTTTCTTCAAAAATACGCATTATGGGTTCAAAACACACCTTAGTGTTTATTTTCAAAACTAAACTTAAAAGGAACTCTAAAATATAAAATTTAAAATAAAAAATCTAAATTCTAAACCATAAATCTTAGTTAAGGATTAGTGAACACAAACTTATATGTTAAATTTAGAAAAAGTTGTGGAAGTCCCTTAGTCTAGTGGTTTAAGGGAATTAATGCTTCTACACCAAAAAAGTGTATAGATATCTACAGAATGATGTATAATTTACTAGTAACAGTGTTCATAATTTGCGTTAGATTAGTCAATATTAAAAAAAAATTTCGAAAAAAGTTTTAACATGTATACAAAGTAAGCTAAGAAAAGATATCCAAGTACTAAAAGAACATGTGTACAAATATTTGTATAAGCTAAGAAAAGATATCCAAGTACTAAAAGAACATGTGTACAAATCATTTCAAGTTTTTTTTTAGTGTAACACTTTAAATTAATTTAAATCAATTCAAATTACATTGGTCTTTCAGTCTTTAGTTCCCTTTAAGTTAAAGCGCAAAGGACATTAATTAGCAAGTAATAGTTTCAGTTGGTGAGTCACACCACCAATGTTCAGATTCACCGGCTAAAGTCGGCGATCTTTGAGTAGAAAGAAGTTAAGCTATGATGGTTGAAAATGGATTCAACTGGAGTCGGTCGATACTTTCTCGTGTACTGTCTGTTAATGATTGAGACTTTAGGTCCGGTGACATTAGCAAGGCCTTGAATAGTAGTAGGTCTTCGAACGTTTGGGCTACGCACTCTAACTGTTCGGTGAAATGCCTGAACGAAATGTAAAGCCTGAAAGCTACGTTCTTTTTTGAACGAACATGACACTCGCTTGCAAAACCCAATAAATCAACCAGTTTTTTTTTTTTTTTTTTTTTTTTTTTTNTAATTGGTCTTTGGTCGATTTTGTTTTGGTCTTGCATCTCTGTATATAGGCTTACGCAAGAGATGACGGATCCAAGTGCCATATTTTAATTGATATAGCTCTCACTGACTCCAAAGGTTGGAGTTCTTGGTTCAGATTGTGAAAGGTAAGACGTAAACTCATCATCTTTAATTGGTTGAAATTGTTGATAACTATTTGCTATTGGTTCTAGGCTCAGAGAGTTAACAAGGACATGAAAATGGCATAATGTTTCAATATGAAGTCAAACATTGCATGGTTGATTGGGTAAAACATTGGAATTTTAAGATTCAAGTCTTGGGGTATTATAATTTGCTTTATATAATAAAACAAGGTTTAAGTTGGTCGTGGATATAAACTAATGCAGAATCTTGGAAGATGGGCGTTGTGGTCAACATTGTTTAGAGGTGCTTGTATATCTTTTCTTAGCTTACTTTCTCTTGTATACATGTTCTCTTCTTACACTAATCTGAAGGAGATCATTCTTGAAGACACAAGAACACTCATGGGGATGACGAGGTTTTCTTGTTTGCTCTTGTTTACCTTGCTCTTAAGTTTTAGCTATGCAGCGATAACGCCTACAAGTCCTTTGTCAATAGGACAAACTCTCAGCTCTGCTAACGAAGTTTATGAGTTGGGATTCTTCAGTCCTAATAACACCCAAGATCAGTATGTTGGAATCTGGCTGAAGGGTATTATTCCCCAGGGTGGTTGTGTGGGTGGCAAATAGAGAGAAGCCTGTTACAGACTCCACGGAAAATCTAAGTATCAGCAGCAATGGAACTCTTCTGTTATTTGATGGTAAACATGGTGTTGTCTGGTCTATTGAAGAAACGATTGCATCTAACGGGTCTCGTGCAGAGCTTCCGGACGATGGAAATCTTATGGTCATTGACAGTTTTTCAAGAAGAACTCTATGGGCAAGCTTTGACCACCTTGGTGATACCATGCTCCCTAACTCAACCTTGATATATAATCTCAACACCGGTGAGAATCAGGTTTTGACTTCTTGGAAGACTTACACTGATCATCACCCGGTGACTTTATACTTCAGATTACACCGCAAGTGCCATCACAGGGGTTTATCATGCGAGGCTCGACACCGTACTGGAGAACTGGTCCATGGGCTAAAACAAGGTTCAGTGGTCTACCTCTAAATGGAGCTATTAGACGTAGTGCAATTTTCTGAGGGAGGAGAGCTTCTTTCCATTCGTCTTGCACGCTCTGAAATAGGTATGGGTTGAAAAAAAAACACGGAATAGCTACTTTGTCGTTTACAACTTTATCTTCAACTACATTGTTTTTGTTATCTCAGGCGGAAATGAGCGCACCAGGATCATTGCTGCTACTATTGTGAGCCTTTTCTTATTTGTGATATTGATTTCTGCTGCATTTGCTTTCTGGAGATACAGAGTAAAACATGACGGTACACACGATGATCTTTATTATTAATATCTTGTTGTTTGTTTATTCATTTGCTTGCTAATGGTAACTTAATAAACATGGTTTCAGCTAAGATATCGAAGGACGCCTCAGAAGATGCATGGAGGAATGGTCTGAAACGACAAGATGTTTCAGGTTTAGATTTCTTTGAGATGGATACCATTGAAACTGCCACCAATAATTTCAGTCAGTCGAATAAACTCGGACAAGGTGGATTTGGTTCAGTTTACAAGGTCAGAGAATTTTATTCTGCTTTGCTCTTTTCTTTTCTCTGTTTATGCTCTCGATATGACATTCTGCAATCTGTTTCAGGGGAAGCTGCAAGATGGGAAAGAAATTGCAGTAAAACGGCTATCTAGCAGCTCCGGACAGGGCAAAGAGGAGTTCATGAATAAAATAGTACTCATCTCAAAACTCCAACACAAAAACTTAGTCCGCCTATTGGGATGTTGCATTGAAGGAGAAGAGAAGTTGTTGATTTATGAGTTTATGGTGAACAAAAGCCTTGATACTTTTCTCTTTGGTTGGTCCCTTCTTGCATCCTTCCTTGATTATCATTAGCTTTCTATCTACATCGAACTGTCTGTCTCATAGTGTTTACACGGTTTTATTGTTTAGATTCAAGAAAAAAGCTGGAGATTGATTGGCCAAAGAGATTTGATATCATTGAAGGTATTGCGCGTGGACTTCTCTACCTTCGCCATGACTCACGCCTCAAGGTTATTCACCGAGATCTCAAGGTCAGCATTATTCTCCTGGATGATAAAATGGACCCAAAAATATTGGATTTTGGATTGGCTCGGATGTTTCAGGGAACACATTTCCAGGACAACACTCGCAGGATTGTAGGAACTCTGTAAGAATCTATTTTCCAAAGACATGATTATCAAGGATTTGATCTTTTTTGTTCTGAAACACAATAGGCATGGGGATCTTGGTCAGAAAATGGAGGAGTTGATCTTTTGGATCAAGATCTTGCTGATTTATGTCACCAATCTGAAGTTGGAAGGTGTGTCCAGATCGGTCTGCTCTGTGTCCAACACGAACCTGTAGACAGACCCAACACACTTGAGTTGCTGTCTATGCTCACCACCTCTACATCAAATCTTCCATTACCAAAACAACCCACATTTGCATTGCACACACTTAGAGATAACGAATCCCATTTTAGGGATTTGATCACTGTCAATGAGATGACACAGTCTGTGATGCTTGGGCGTTGAGAAACGATATGTAATGGTAATGGGGGTTAGTTATTGATTAAGGTGTGTAAATTGTTCACCTATTCTCCTGTAAGTTGAAAGTATAACTTATATTTTGATCAAGTTACCTAATGGGTTTTCAGCTTCAGGGACTGCATGAGGAAGTTCTCTTAAGTGCTCTCCTAAATTATATTTTTATCCATTTGGATACCAAAGTAAGTAAATTCTCTGCAGAGAATAAACATCATTAGGAATTTGGAAACATTCTTATACTTTGCTCTGTTTACATAAACTTTAGACTTCTGATGAAAAAATAAATGTTTTTGAACTAGATTCCGGCGTACGTACTGATTCTGAGAGTCTGTCCAACTTAAAAGCGCTTAGGTTATACAGAATAAATAAATTTCGAAAAAGTTTATAATTTCGCCAAAATCAATTACGCAAAGTTGTCATTTTCACGTCTCTATTAGATTGTTGGGCTGAGAACCAATGAAAAGATGAGAAAATTCACAGTTTGACCTAAAGAATCCAACATTTGACCATGTCAACTATACGCGTCGATTTCAGATGGAACACATATTGTGTTATTTCCATGTTCAGCTTGAAAGATAAAGCAACTACACTTTACATTAATGATTTACAAAGGTAGTCTCCTTCTCTCCTATACTTTTGAAACCCTAAATCTACTCTTTACGTTTGACCATGTCTCCTTCTCTCCTAAACTTTTGAAACCCTAAATCTCACGGCACTGGCTGGACCGATATTATTTAATGGAAGTAGGAGACTTACTTAATTGATTCTTTCAGAAATAGGAGACTTCAAGTCTTCAACATTCGACATTAGTCACATTACGGAGTCAGACAAGACACGAGGAAGACACCAATCTGTTACTTCAGTCAACTCAAGCTATGGGCCGGTTTGTTTTGGGCCTAATCAGAAAATCTGGACAAGTATGTTTCAGTAGGCTTATAGGGCCTGTTACGGATTCTGTTAGACAATTCATTTAAACAATAATAAAACAGAGAGTATACGAGAAAAATCAATCAAGTCTGCTTTAGTGACACAGTAATGTTCACTGTTCAGTGTTGAAGTCTGCTTTTTCTGGAAGTATCAATTAAGTCTAGATAGTATCGGTCCAGAGACGTCTAGGGAAGCTATAAACGGAATGTCTTCGGACGTTTGGATTACGCACTGTAAGTGTTCGATGAAATGCCTGAAAGAGATTTAAGGTTTCCAAAAGTTTACCAGAAGAGAAGGACACTACCTTTCAAATAAAAAAAAAGGTATGTAGATCATTAATATCTCTTACGGGTCTAGTCTTAGTTCAAGAAAATTGTCCCTGTGAATCCATTGACATTTCAAACTGTGTTGTAAGGGTGAAACAAGTATTTTATAAACCATTAAGAAACATCTTATTGATTAATATTCTCATGGTATGATTTGTTCACTTACTCATCTTTTAATTAATGTAAAGTGTAGATGAGCTGTGTATGTTAATCGATACGTCGTTGACAAGGTCAAATGTTGGACTCTTTATGTCAAATTGTGAATTTTATAATCTTTCGATTGATGTAGAGTATAGGTGCCTGTCTTTTATTGGTTCTCGCCCCAACAAACTGTGAATTTTGTAAAACAAGTGTGGTATCGTCAACATTATTTATAGTTGTTTGAAAATAGTTCTCACAGTTCTCTGAGTTTCTTTTCTTGCTCTTTCTTGCTCTTCTTGTATGTTTGCTTTTTAAACTTAATCTGAAGAAGATAGTTATTGCTTTTTGGAGAGACGAAAACAAATGGGGAAGAAGAGGATCGTTTTCTTTGCTTCGTTGCTCTTGTTTACCATCTTTTTAAATTTTAGCTCTGCAGAGATAACGCCAACAAGTCCTTTGTCAATAGGACAAACTCTCAGCTCACCTAATGGAGTTTATGAACTGGGGTTCTTCAGTCCTAATAACTCCCAGAATCAGTATGTCGGAATCTGGTTCAAGGGTATCACTCCCCGGGTAGTTGTGTGGGTGGCCAACAGAGTGAAGCCTGTTACAGAGTCCATAGCAAATATAACTATCAGCAGCAATGGAAGTCTTCTCTTATCGGATGGAAAACATGGCGTTGTGTGGTCCACTAGAGAAACTTCTACATCTAATGGGTCTCGTGCCGAGCTTTCAGACATCGGGAATCTTATTGTCAAAGACAATGTTTCGGGAAGAACTCTATGGGACAGCTTTGAGCATCTTGGTGATACTCTGCTCCCTTTTGCGCCCCTGACGTATAATCTAGCCACCGGTGAGAAGCGGGTGTTGACTTCTTGGAAAACTTACACTGACCCATCCCCTGGTGACTTTGTGGCTCAAATTACACCGCAAGTGCCATCACAGTTGTTTACTACGAGAGGTTCGATGCCTTATTTTAGAAGCGGACCATGGGCTAAAACAAGGTTCACCGGGATACCGGAAATGGATGAAACATATACAAGTCCATTCAGCCTTCAGCAAGATGCAAACGGGTCAGGGTCTTCATCTTTTATACGCACAAACTTCAAACTTTCACGTTTAGTTTTAACATCAGAGGGGTCACTGAAGAGGTTTCGGCACTGGGATGTTACCTCTGAGGCTCCATTAGCCAATTCATGCGATTTTTACGGTGTATGTGGACCTTTTGGATTGTGTGTTATGTTAGCATCACCAGAGTGTAAATGTTTCAAAGGGTTTGTACCAAAATCCATTGAGGAATGGAAAAGAGGAAACTGGACTGATGGTTGTGTGAGGCGTACAGAACTAGATTGTCAGGGAAACGCTTCTAGCAAAGATGTCAACATCTTCCATCAGGTTGACAACATAAAGCCTCCAGACTTTTACGAATTTGCAACTTCTGTGGATGCTGATGACTGCTACCGAGGTTGCCTCCGCAATTGCTCTTGCTTGGCCTTTGCTTATATCCGTGGAATAGGGTGCTTAATCTGGAATCAGGAGCTAATGGATGTAGCGCAATTCTCTAAGGGAGGAGAGCTTCTTTCCATTCGTCTTGCACGCTCTGAACTAGGTATAACTACTTCGTTCATTTTCACAACTTTTGGTAGTAGCATTGCTTATTGTTTAGTTTGTTTTCGTCTTATGTATCTCAGGTGGAAATGAGCGCAAGAAGACCATTGCTGCTAGTGTTCTGAGTCTTTCTCTTTTTGTGATATTGGGTTCTGCTGCGTTTGGTTTCTGGAGATACAGAATGAAACATAATGGTACACACTTATGATCTCACTATCTCTCAACCTATTTCCTGTTTTTATGTATTCATTTGCTTGCAAATGGTAACACACTGATGAATGCTTCAATCTATTCAGCTATATCAAAGAATGCTTCAAAAGATGAATGGAGAAATGATTTAGGACCACAATATGTCTTTGAGATGCATACCATTCAAATTGCCACCAATAATTTCAGCCTCTCAAATAAACTCGGACAAGGTGGATTTGGCTCAGTTTACAAGGTCGGATAATTTCAGTCCTCTTTCCTCTTTTGTATTCTCGGCTTATGTTCTGGGATAACCTTCTACGATCTTTTTCAGGGAAAGCTGCAAGATGGGAAAGAAATTGCTGTAAAACGGCTTTCTAGCAGCTCGGGGCAGGGC